>JANAVB010024600.1:8094549-8295303 GCA_029216955.1 Iris pallida | reverse complement strand
TCTGTAGCATCTACATCCGGAAAGCTGCAATTAAGTAAGAACCAAACATGCCTTAGTAGTTAGTTGTTGTATTTGGGTAAGGGAGAAATAAAATGGAAAGTGTGGAGCATCTTGCAACAAATCCACCCCTCCTCCCTCCCGTCAAGAAGTGTGGGAGGAAATGTATGAAATTTTTAATAAAAAATTTATTATATAGTAATCATGATTAAATTAAACTAATCAACTTAACAAAAAAAAAATCTGATCACTGATTAAACTAATTAATAAAATAATCAAAAATTAATTAATATTATAATGTTTATTCTAATTAGTGTCAGCTGCTAGTACAATAAAATATTTATATATTTTTAATTAGTTTGGGACTTATGCTGCATGATCACGCATATGAAACGACATGGTAAATTAAGAGATGACATGAGGTATATTTTGGTGTGTCCATGGAGTATCTTATACGTATTTGTTGAATTTTTCATACGTGTCGACACAACAAAAAAAGTTTGGATGTATCCGTATTATCTAACTTTGGAGTAAATTTGTTTGAATTATTTATAATAAAATAGTTGATTATTATTTGAGCTAATTATTAGTTATTTATAACTAGTTAGTTAATCAAAATGTTAATCAATATAATTTATTGTAATACTATTATCTTATTTGTAAAACTAATTATCATAATAATATTATTAAAATATAATCTCCTAATTTCACTTGTTCATGTTTATCCTAATCAAACACATTTGTCCCCTACCATGAGACATAAATGTGCATGAATTCTCCTCCATTTTCATCATTGAAAGTACATATTTAAATATTCTTCTACTTACGATTATCAAGCATAACCTTAGGGGCTGTTTGGTTGGAAGAAGTGGAACAAAGTGAAAATTTTGGAAGTAAAGAGTTTGCGTATGTACTGGTATGCGCATTATGCGGATGTAAATTTTATGAGTTATTTCTTTGGCTGGTTGTTGGAAGTGAGTTGGAAAGTTAACTTTATAGGTCCTATATTTGGTTGTCATGAAATCATATTGGACAGTGATATAGTTTTTACTTTGTGAATAGGGTGAGGTTACCCCAACTAGTATTATTTATTTATTTTTTGTATGAATAATAATAATAATAATAAAATAATAATAAATAATAATAATAATAATAATAATAATAATAATATTATTATTATTATTATTATATATTATTATAATATTAAATATAGCTCTCTCCCACAACACCTCTCTCTCCCACACCTCTCTCTTCCATTCTCTCGCTCAGGTTGATCGACGGCTTCGGCTCCGGCGAGGGCTTCAACGCAGTCGTGACCCCTCCGGCTGAGCGCTTCGAGCCACGACCGACGACTTCGAGCCTCCGGCAAGGGCTTCGACGTAGTTGTGAGCTTCGACGCTCAATCGAGTGCTCGCCGTGACCCCTCAATCTGGTGATCGACGACCCGGTGACTGGTGCTCGCCCCACGTCGCCTCTCGCATGCCGCACGGGCAGTGAGGGGATCTTGGGGGGACATGAACTACAAAGTGTCCCATCGGAGATTTCACAATCCATATCCAGATTTGTAACCAAACACCTAAAGTACTAGAACTTCTACCGAGTTCCAAAAAGGACCTTAGTTCCAGCCTCAATTCCGGCAACCAAACACACCCTTAGTGAAACTTCTAGTACCCCATCCCAATATCATGTGCCCCGTTCCTCGTTCGTGGGAAGCGCAGTTAAGAAATATTGTCGGTATCGATTGATC
This sequence comes from Iris pallida, assembly GCA_029216955.1. Classification (NCBI taxonomy): domain Eukaryota; kingdom Viridiplantae; phylum Streptophyta; class Magnoliopsida; order Asparagales; family Iridaceae; genus Iris; species Iris pallida. The sequence goes on along the minus strand of JANAVB010024600.1, from coordinate 8,293,559 downwards.
GGGACAGATTGAATCAATATTTTTTCCTCGTTGTTGATTGATTTCTTCAGAATCATGTCCCATATTCAGCGGGTTGCATCTCGAGGAATGAATCTACGGCTGAGAGACCACTCTGCTGCTTTGTTTGAGATGCCACACTTGCCCCTTTTCGCGTTGGTTTTATGAATGCATTTTCGAGAATGTTTTCGATGGATTTCATTGCTTGCGTTCTTTGAACTTCGCTCTTCATATCGAAATTCTGAGAGAAAGGAAAGATTATTGTCCTTTGCTTATAAAATTGTAAGTGATCACGTAGGCGACACATAGTGTAGACGACCTCCCTCTCGCCCCATTCAATCAACGACGAGTGGCTTGAACTTTCTCTCTTTGACCCTCTTATTCTCCAATCAATCACCGATACCGATAACATGAATGCCAGATATAGAGGCATAGACATAATATTGCATGCTTATTTCCATATAACTGTAAATAGCAGAACTGTTGTATGTTACTTATGTATAACTGCTATATTGTGAAAATGCTACAAGATTACTTATGTTATGACTAGTAGGGGTGTGCGTCGGTCGGTGGTCAACCTATTTAGTTACAACCGAGCCAAACCAAAGTTAATCGGTTTGGAAATAAGTACAGTCGAATCAAACTAACCGACTCGACGGTTCGGTTTTGAAACCTATTGACTTGGTTCGATTTGGTTCGGTTTGGCTGATCGATTTTGATTAGAGAAAAGGTGTCACGACCCGCACCCACCATGAGGGTACGAGTACGTAACAGCGCCCAGCCTATGCCGCAGTGTCGGTGGTAGAACGCTGTTCTAGGTCATGAACTATAACTACATAACATGAAATATACTCTCCAAAAGGAGGCCAACACAGAGGTACAACTCAATCACAATCTAAGGTAGAATGTAGCACGATGGAAATAGATAAGAAATCCTCAACTGAGGTACAGCAGAATGAAATAACAAAGTCTCATCATCTCTAAAATATACAACTCTGAAAATAAAGACAACAGCTAAACATGAAAAGAAGGAACAGTCTAAGCTATCTACACTATACAAGGTATCATCCTGAGCAGCTGCCTGAACCTCCCCAGGGGTCCAGGTCGCGAGTGTCAACTAGGCAAGCTCCAAGTAAGGGTGCGGGGTTCCTCATCATCCTCTGTAAAATTTTTAACAGGTCCAGTCAGGACGGGAGCGAGCACAAAACATCTCACGCAGTTCATATCAAGTTAGGAAATATAAAGCATGCAATGGAGTAAGGTACATGAAATGCTGAAAGAAGAATGTATATGAAAAACAGTAGAGATTTGATAACAGGAAATATCTATATATGATAAGTAAGAACTGTAAGCCAACTGTGATTTAGAGTACAATATGGTTATGTAAACGGTCTAGGACAATGCAATGGTAACTCCATTGTACGTGGGTGTACAATAGACATATACAATAGTTATACAATGTTGTACAATAGGATTTGAGTACATAACCAATTCTACTCCCCCTCCCCAATCAATACACAAGGATCCACTCCAGTTACGTTATCTTATACAATAGTGTACAATGTTATACAATGGATGTACAATAGATGTACAATATTATACAATGGTTGTACAATGTTATACAATAGTGTACAATGGTCTATCCCTGGAACTCATGTGATAATGAGAGTACAATATACACAACAAGTATACAAGGATATGGGTATTCAATAAATACAATATGTAAGTGAAACGCACATCACAATATGTATTTATTGAATACAAGGGGATAACATCCCAAAAGAAGATCCATATAGTACCAATCTGTGATAACAACGTGTCAGCATCAAGTACAGTAATCTAGAGCAAGAATGTAAATCCAGACAAGTATAAAACGGTCAGAGAATGTACTCGCCTGGTATCTGAATGTCTGAAGTAAATGTACTGTCCGAGATGAGGTACCTGACTCCTAGTTAGAGCAACACAAGTCAAGATGTATACAAGGGATGATAAATGTAATCTACTATGCATCTGCATGCTGTCTAGGTCAAACTAGACCAAAGTCAACTCTCGGTCAACTCTAGTCAACTAGACTAGTCAAACTAGGTCAAGTCCTAGTCCAACAAGTCTAACAAGTCTCATTAGGCCTAACCAAGCCTAGTCCAACAATCACACACTAATCACAAGGCTATACAAATCAAACACAGGCACACATCAAGGCACATCCTATTCATGCGTATTCAACATTATATATATATAAAAAGGGGAAGGAACTAACATGTAAGCTATGTGTGTGTGTATACATGGATGTGTACATGAAAAGAGAATTCAACACTAGGCCCTATATCTTTGTACCCACCTATATACATATCTATATACACATATATGTATACATAACTATAGGAAAGCCCTATTTACCACATTCACACATTTAGCCATGTATAGTATATATATATATATATATATATATATATATATATATATATATATATATATATATATATATATATATATATATAGAGAGAGAGAGATAGAGAAAAGCATGTAATGTGTTCATGTGTAGCTAGGATACATGTGACAGGGACTCACCCATGTGTGTGTACATGTGAGCATGTAATGTGTTCAGTGTCAAGCTAGAGTGTGACATGGTGTCATATATGTACATGGTGTATAGGTGAATTAGAGTGTCAAGGGTTAATAGAGGGTTAATGACAATGAGTGTGTATGTGTCAAACATATATATAAGTGTGTGTCTCAATGTGAAGTAAAGTGTCATGAGTGAGTGTGTGAGAGGATGATGAAAACATGGTGACAGGTTAAGGGGAATCAGTAGCTAACATGTATATGGCAATAGGAAGAAAACAGAGGATACATTTTCAGTCTTCAAACAGTCCATATCAAACCAGATTTCAGTCCCAACATTCAACAAATTTTAGTTATCAGTCCAGGACATTCAAACCCAGAATTGATCCCAATTCAATACACAAATCAACCCAAACTCAACACATAGTTAGTAAACATATAGAAAACTATATTAGGATCTAAACACATAAGTAGAAGCATTAACATGGTTAAAATAGCTGCCAAGGTTCACATTTGAAAATTTGGAATTTAACAGTTGGAGGAAAACCTGAAATCAGTGAAGGGTTTTGATAGGCTGCTTAAGGCTTGCAAATGGGGGCAGGTTAAGGGAATATTTTGGGACTGGTATGGGGATGTTTTGTGGGTATTTTAGGACAGGTTTGGGCTGCACTAAAGGCAGGTTTAGGGAGGCTGATATATGTATGTTTGGGACTGAAATGTAGGGGTGTTTGGGGGCAGGTTTAGGACAGCAAAAATGGACTGTTTGTAGGCTGTAACAAGGCTGATTATTGGCTGAACAAAGGGCTATCAATGACAGGTTTTGGGACAGCAATGGGCTGCTAATAGGGCTGGATTAAGGATGAACAAGGACTGGTTAATGACAGCTTATAGGCTGTTATATGGACTGTTATTTAGGGCTGCTTCAATGACAGGTTAGAGTGTCTTGTGTTCTCAGGAATTAGGAAATAAAACAACAGTTGCCAGTTACCAATGTAACATGAGCTAATACATTGTATATAATATCCTGAATCAGTGAAGTGTAAACTGTAAATCACTTGACAGTGAATAGAGAATCAAATCTCAGGTTTACCCATTTCAGATTTTTGTGTGACAGGAAAACAAAGCAGTGAGTGATGTGATAGTGTCATGTGTATGTGTAGGGGGTACTGTCAGTCCTGGACAGAGGAAGGAAAGGAAACTCATATCAGTTCAGAAAAAATAGGAAAGGAACCCAATTCCTTAACCATTCAAACAATTTTCAGGAAAATACATTCAAGTCCCCATTTGAATCCAATTCAAAACCAAAATACCTCAAAATCGACCCACAAGTAGAATTCATATAAGAGGACTACATTAGGGACTTAAACAGTGATTAACAACAATCAAATGGGCTAAAAAGTCAATTCAAATTCGATTATTAAAACTGGGAAAAACAGGGAAATACTGAAATAAACTTGGTATCAGAAATTTTAGGGAAAAATGGAAAAAAGTGAATCGAACACAAACTAAAATACAAAATTAGAGGTTGGTAAATGTAAACATACTTGTGCACGTGTCTTAGGATTCAATTCATGTCCACCACACACGACACGGACGTGTCCAAGTCGAGAAAACTCAAATCAGCAAACACACACAGACACAAAACAACACAGTGTCATGTACGTGTTCCAGAGAGTCTAGGACACGACACGACACGAGTTAGATCTCGTGCTCGTGCAAGGCGGTGCGCCTAGGTTAGGGCTAAGTACCTAGGGTCCTGCACCGTGTCCACAACGCGCCGTGTCCACGTTCTAGGGCCGTATCCGAACCCTCGACTGAACGCGCACAACACAGTGTAAATCGGGTTCGATTGGGATTTCTCCCAATCCACTCGATAACTTCTCCTCAAACTTCATATGTGTCATGTCAGTCATGAGTCCAAGGTGTCCAGCAAGTATTGTGTCCAAAAGTGTCGTGTACAGTGCACACGACGTGTCCAACAGCAGGGCAGCCGCACGCGGCGTTGTGCTGCGTGTCCGTGTCGATTTTCGACATGAAAACAGTACAGATTTGTGCTCAGAGCTTGTGGTTCGTGATCCAGACATAGAGGGCTACAAGACTGTTCAATTAGTTTTCGAAAATATGTGGATTCAATCCACTCAAGCATTTCATCAAACACCTAGATTCTAGGACTGATATGTATCCGATACGGACACGAAATGAACACGACTCGACACAAATCCAATAACTATGGCTAGGGGACACCTAGGGCTTCCTATTCATGCAAAGAAATCGAAAATCTATGGAAGGAATAGGAAGTTACCTATATGTGCAATTTGCATGAAAAAGCTTCAAAAATGGGGTTTCTTCTTGATGGCCAAGTGCTCCAAATTGGTCCAAACCTGAGATTTCCCTCCATGAACAGTAAGAAACCTCAAATTAGATCACCATGGAAGAAATTTGGATGAAAAAGGATTAATATTGAATAAAATAGGAAGAAGTTTCAATGGAGGCTAACCTTGTTCTTGCAAAATAAAGAGATGAACATAAAGAGGCAAGTGGTTGAGAGGGATTTTATAGGGACATGCCCTAAGTGACCAGCCATAGGATATTAGGGTTAGGGTTTTTGGGATTTGATCTAGGGCTATCATTCCTCCTAGTCAAATCAAGGGCCTACAACCTAGGTTTCACACATGACTTAAATGCAACCTAGTTAACTCTAACTATCATGACTAAATCAAAACTAATCAATACTAACCATCACTAACCATGGCTAGCTAAGTCTAGGTATGACTAATTTAGGTTAGGTCAATCTAGGTTAGGCTAAACACAACACAAGGCAATCAATTAAATGATATTAAAATCACACCATCCCATTAATTATATTAAATTCCAAATAAATATATAATAAATTAAATTAATTCAAAAAAGCCAAAATACCCTCAAGCTAAAAATAATGAAGTACCCTAATCACATGGCTAGGCTCTAGGGTAGACAGTCTCTACGGTTACACTATCAAAACACCAAAATCATAAGTCATGATTTAAAATAGTTTTAAAATGATTAAAAATCACAAAAAAATCATAATATGAAATAAATATCAATAAATAATAATTATAATTACAAAATTTCAAAATTATCCTCATCTGAAAAACTGGGTGTTACAATCCTACCCACCTTATAAAAATTTCGTCCTCAAAATTTAGATGATCGCACCCCCTTCTAGGTCAAGCATGGTCAAGGGTCAATCACTAGTCAATTTTCTCAACATCCTAGTACTTGGTCGTCAGCTGGTCAACTTCCTAGAATTTTACCTATGCTAGCTACCTAGTATTGGCAACTAGAATTTAGCAAAAGAGAAACTCTATAATAGACTAACTTTTAACCTTCCAAATCCTATCAAGTCACCCATAACTAAATACCCGTAAGCTAAGCACACCAATTCCAAATACCACGTATATATATACTCAAGAACAACAACTCATCACATTTATCCTAAGTATATCATCTATATATATAGACCTCTTAGTCTTGGGTGAAACTACAACTATACTCGAGGACGGGCTCTGGTCATGGGTGCCTCACTGGAAAATGGTAAGGTAAAATAATAATAATCATGAAGGCTGCAAGGCATACTAACATCCTATACGTATCTGGTTGATATTATAAATAACATGGGAGTCACCTACACTGGGTTACTACTCTAACACCAATGCTAACTATCATCTCTAGGGTACAGACACTCTACAAGTCATCATATCATTATACTATGAAAGAACCACCTACTCAAATACAATTTGTTAATCATATGCGTCTGTCCAAAAATCATGTTGTCCAGAGTCTTCATCATGCTAGTGAGCAAGGCTACGATAATCACAGAGTCCTTGACTAAGATATGTATCTCTAGGTTCATGGTATTTAAAATTTTCGTATTGCCGCATGCGACGGCGGAAACCTTAAATTCCCATACCCGAGAAATACATCCAAAACCTGACTACGTGTCCTCACTATGCCAAGTAACACGACTATCGAAGATTCTAGATCCCATGATTTAGGTGACCTAGCCCATATGATTTTCCTCAGAAAAAAAAAAACATGTCAAAAGAGTAACATAACAAAATTAATCAATCAACAAGGAACAGATGAAATCGGATTTCAAGGTAGTTATAAAAGACAATTTCAGGAATGAAATTAAGAAGAACGAAACTTGCAGCAAGATCTCCAATGGTCCGTGCATCCTCGACAGTCCTGACGATAGCTCGCCCTGCTGGTTTCCTCTGGTCTGCTGCTGGTGCTGCAGGTACCTCTGTTGCTGAGAGAAATCGGGAATGACAGAAAAAGTCTCTGTACAGGCGGAGGTGCACCTCCAATGTAGCAGAAACACCAACCTGAGTCGGCACAACAGGAGCTGCGGTCTCGAGGCCCTGATGAACAGGACGAGAGGTGGCCAGCCTCTCGATATTATCCCCCGAACCGAAACGATGAGATCGTGTCTTCATAACCATCATGAAGACAGATCAAAACAAGAAGCAATTTCTGAGAATGAAGCGAAAATTTAAAGGAGGACAGTTTATATTCAAGGGAAGTCAATAAGCAACAATTTAGGTAAAAGGAATCTGATCAAGAGTTTTCCTATTGTGATTGAGTACCCTCAAAATATCCTAATCCTACTGCAGGCTGTAGTGATACTCTAGTTCGAGTACCACTACATAAACTCGACCTGCATGGGCCACCACTAAAAATGTGTCATGACCCACACCCACCGTGGGGGTACGAGTACGTAACAGCGCCCAGCCTACGCCGCAGTGTCGGCGGTAGAACGCTGTTCTAGGTCATGAACTATAACTACATAACATGAAATATACTCTCCAAAAGGAGGCCAACACAGAGGTACAACTCAATCACAATCTAAGGTAGAATGTAGCACGATGGAAATAGATAAGAAATCCTCAACTGAGATACAGCAGAATGAAATAACAAAGTCTCATCATCTCTAAAATATACAACTCTGAAAATAAAGACAACAGCTAAACATGAAAAGAAGGAACAGTCTAAGCTATCTACACTATACAAGGTATCATCCTGAGCAGCTGCCTGAACCTCTCCAGGGGTCCAGGTCGCGAGTGTCAACTAGGCAAGCTCCAAGTAAGGGTGCAGGGTTCCTCATCATCCTCTGTAAAATTTTCAACAGGTCCAGTCAGGACGGAAGCGAGCACAAAATATCTCACGCAGTTCATATCAAGTTAGGAAATATAAAGCATGCAATAGAGTAAGGTACATGAAACGCTGAAAGAAGAATGTATATGAAAAACAGTAGAGATTTGATAACAGGAAATATCTATATATGATAAGTAAGAACTGTAAGCCAACTATAATTTAGAGTATAATATGGTTATGTAAACGGTCTAGGACAATGCAATGGTAACTCCATTGTACGTGGGTGTACAATAGACATATACAATAGTTATATAATATTATACAATAGGATTTGAGTACATAACCAATTCTACTCTCCCTCCCCAATCAATACACAAGGATCCACTCCAGTTACGTTATCTTATACAATAGTGTACAATATTATACAATGGATGTACAATATTATACAATAGATGTACAATATTATACAATGGTTGTACAATGTTATACAATAGTGTACAATGGTCTATCCCTGGAACTCACGTGATAATGAGAGTACAATATACACAACGAGTATACAAGGATATGGGTATTCAATAAATACAATATGTAAGTGAAACGCACATCACAATATGTATTTATTGAATACAAGGGGATAACATCCCAAAAGAAGATCCATATAGTACCAATCCGTGATAACAACGTGTCAGCATCAAGTACAGTAATCTAGAGCAAGAATGTAAATCCAGACAAGTATGAAACGGTCAGAGAATGTACTCGCCTGGTATCTGAATGTCTGAAGTAAATGTACTGTCCGAGATGAGGTACCTGACTCCTAGTTAGAGCAACACAAGTCAAGATGTATACAGGGGATGATAAATGTAATCTACTATGCATCTGCATGCTGTCTAGGTCAAACAAGACCAAAATCAACTCTCGGTCAACTCTAGTCAACTAGACTAGTCAAACTAGGTCAACTAGGTCAAGTCCTAGCCCAACAAGTCTAACAAGTCTCATTAGGCCTAACCAAGCCTAGTCTAGCAATCACACACTAATCACAAGGCTATACAAATCAAACACAGGCACACATCAAGGCACATCCTATTCATGCGTATTCAACATTATATATATATAAAAAGGGGAAGGAACTAACATATAAGCTATGTGTGTGTGTACATAGATGTGTACATGAAAAGAGAATTCAACACTAGGCCCTATATCTTTGTACCCACCTATATACATATCTATATACACATATATGTATACATAACTATAGGAAATCTCTATTTACCACATTAACACATTTAGCCATGTATAGTATATATATATATAGAGAGAGAGATAGAGAAAAGCATGTAATGTGTTCATGTTTAGCTAGGATGCATGTGACAGGGACTCACCCATGTGTGTGTACATATGAGCATGTAATGTATTCAGTGTCAAGCTAGAGTGTGACATGGTGTCATATATGTACATGGTGTATAGGTGAATTAGAGTGTCAAGGGTTAATAGAGGGTTAATGACAATGAGTGTGTATGTGTCAAACATATATATAAGTGTGTGTCTCAATGTGAAGTGAAGTGTCATGAGTGAGTGTGTGAGAGGATGATGAAAACATGGTGACAGGTTAAGGGGAATCAGTAGCTAACATGTATATGGCAATAGGAAGAAAACAGGGGATACATTTTCAGTCTTCAAACAGTCCATATCAAACCAGATTTCAGTCCCAACATTCAACAAATTTTAGTTATCAGTCCAGGACATTCAAACCCAGAATTGATCCCAATTCAATACACAAATCAACCCAAACTCAACACATAGTTAGTAAACATATAGAAAACTATATTAGGATCTAAACACATAAGTAGAAGCATTAACATGGTTAAAATAGCTGCCAAGGTTCACATTTGAAAATCTGGAATTTAACAGTTGGAGGAAAACCTGAAATCAGTGAAAGGTTTTGATAGGCTGCTTAAGGCTTGCAAATGGGGGCAGGTTAAGGGAATGTTTTGGGACTGGTATGGGGATGTTTTGTGGGTATTTTAGGACAGGTTTGGGCTGCACTAATGGCAGGTTTAGGGAGGCTGATATATGTATGTTTGGGACTGAAATGTAGGGGTGTTTGGGGGCAGGTTTAGGACAGCAAAAAGGGACTGTATGTAGGCTGTAACAAGGCTGATTATTGGCTGAACAAAGGGCTATCAATGACAGGTTTTGGGACAACAATGGGCTGCTAATAGGGCTCGATTAAGGATGAACAAGGACTGGTTAATGACAGCTTATAGGCTGTTATATGGACTGTTATTTAGGGCTGCTTCAATGACAGGTTAGAGTGTCTTGTATTCTCAGGAATTAGGAAATAAAACAACAGTTGCCAGTTACCAATGTAACATGAGCTAATACATTGTATATAATATCCTAAATCAGTGAAGTGTAAACTGTAAATCACTTGACAGTGAATAGAGAATCAAATCTCAGGTTTACCCATTTCAGATTTTTGTGTGACAGGAAAATAAAGCAGTGAGTGATATGATAATGTCATGTGTGTGTGTAGGGGGTACTGTCAGTCCTGGACAGAGAAAGGAAAGGAAACTCATATCAGTTCAGAAAAAATAGGAAAGGAACCCAATTCCTTAACCATTCAAACAATTTTCAGGAAAATACATTCAAGTCCCCATTTGAATCCAATTCAAAACCAAAATACCTCAAAATCGACCCACAAGTAGAATTCATATAGGAGGACTACATTAGGGACTTAAACAGTGATTAACAATAATCAAATGGGCTAAAAAGTTAATTCAAATTCGATTATTAAAACTGGGAAAAACTGGGAAATACTGAAATAAACTTGGTATCAAAAATTTTAGGGAAAAATAGAAAAAAGTGAATCGAACACAAACTAAAATACAAAATTAGAGGTTGGTAAATGTAAACATACTTGTGCACGTGTCTTAGGGTTCAATTCGTGTCCACCACACACGACACAGACGTGTCCAAGTCGAGAAAACTCAAATCAGCAAACACACACAGACACAAAACAACACAGTGTCGTGCACGTGTTCCAGAGAGTCTAGGACACGACACGACACGAGTTAGATCTCGTGCTCGTGCAAGGGGGTGCGCCTAGGGTAGGGCTAAGTACCTAGGGTCCTGCACCGTGTCCACAATGTGCCGTGTCCACGTTCTAGGGCCGTATCCGAACCCTCGACTGAACGCACACAGCACAGTGTAAATCGGGTTTGATTGGGATTTCTCCCAATCCACTTGATAACTTCTCCTCAAACTTCATACGTGTCATGTCAATCATGTGTCCAAGTTGTCCAGCAAGTATTGTGTCCAAAAGTGTCGTGTACAGTGCACATGATGTGTCCAACAGCAGGGCAGCCGCACGCGGCGTCGTGCTGCGTGTCCGTATTGATTTTTGACACAAAAATAGTACGGATTCGTGCTCAGAGCTTGTGGTTCGTGATCCTGACATAGAGGGCTACAAAACTGTTCAATTAGTTTTCGAAAATATGTGGATTCAATCCACTCAAGCATTTCATCAAACACCTAGATTCTAGGACTGATATGTGTCCGATACGGACACGAAATTAACAGGACTCGACACAAATCCAATACCTACGGCTAGGGGACACCTAGGGCTTCCTATTCATGCAAAGAAATCAAAAATCTATGGAAGGAATATGAAGTTACCTATATGTGCAATTTGTATGAAAAAGCTTCAAAAAGGGGGTTTCTTCTTGATGGCCAAGTGCTTCAAATTGGTCCAAACCTGAGATTTCACTCCATGAACAGTAATGAACCTCAAATTAGATCACCATGGAAGAAATTTGGATGAAAAAAGATTAATATTGAATAAAATAGGAAGAAGTTTCAATGGAGGCTAACCTTGTTCTTGCAAAATGAAGAGATGAACATAAGGAGGCAAGTGGTTGAGAGGGATTTTATAGGGACATGCCCTAAGTGACCAGCCATAGGATATTAGGGTCAGGGTTTTTGGGATTTGATCTAGGACTATCATTCCTCCTAGTCAAATCAAGGGCCTACAACCTAGGTTTCATACATGACTTAAATGCAACCTAGTTAACTCTAACTATCATGACTAAATCAAAACTAATCAATACTAACCATCACTAACCATGGCTAGCTAAGTCTAAGTATGACTAATCTAGGTTAGGTCAATCTAGGTTAGGCTAAACACAACACAAGGCAATCAATTAAATGATATTAAAATCACACCATCCCATTAATTATATTAAATTCCAAATAAATATATAATAAATTCAATTAATTCAAAAAAGCCAAAATACCCTCAAGCTAAAAATAATGAAGTACCCTAATCACATGGCTAGGCTCTAGGGTAGACAGTCTCTACGGTTATACTATCAAAACACCAAAATCATAAGTCATAATTTAAAATAGTTTTAAAATGATTAAAAATCACAAAAAAATCATAATATGAAATAAATATCAATAAATAATAATTATAATTACAAAATTTCAAAATTACCCTCATCTGGAAAACTGGGTGTTACAAAAGGAGAGAAACATTTAAGCACACTGAGATTCACATTCACAGACATCACATAGTAAAGTTGTTAATAATCTCATAGACTGATACATACTATAAGTTATTTGAAATTTAATACTCAATTGAAATTTAAGAAACATTAATGAAGTATCTGCCAAGTGTCAATAATGAGATTCAAATTCACAGGCAATCCATATTCCATGGTTCAAATTCAATATACTCAGTGAAGCTTCTCCCAACTTGGTTCAAAATAAATTCACTTAAGCATATTTAAAAAATTAGTTAAAAATACCAACTTGGTTCAAAACAAATTCACTTAAGTATATTTAAACTTTTTAAAAACCGTCTCCCTCTTCTCTTGATGGACCGGATCCTAATTATAACCGTTAGTAGTAGGATCGATTTTAAATAATTTTTGGAATAACCAAATTACAGTCAAACCAAACTGTCGGTTATTTAAAAATTCCAGCCGAACCAATTTGACCAGACCATTGGTTGGGTTAAAAATTGATCTGTTTTGTCACGCTCCGACCTCGTGGGATCGTTCGTCTTTGCTTTGATCTTTGTGGAACCTGTAACACCCCAGTCCCAAAATACGTAGGACTAGGTACGTAAACATGCCAGTCGTATAATAAATATATGTAAGCTGTAAAATACAGTAAACCACGACACTAATCTCATCCACAAATAAATATATCATAAAATTAACTTTGAATTGTTATTTTGTACAAACGTTGGACGGAGACAAATCCACTACCAACCATTTAAATGAGAGAAAATACATGGAAAGAATTTATAAGAGTGACAAAGGACGATCCAAGAGCAATCCTCCTTGATAGGATAGGGAAGACAACGATCTTGGCTAGACCACCTGCGAAATATCATAAAAGCACATACCTGGAGAAATGACCAGGTCCTCAGTGGGACATAACAAGATACAGGAAGAACATGCCACATTAACTAAATATAAAATATGGCATAAGTCACAAGCAAAAATAAATAGTCCAAATCATAACACAATCCAATATCCCATCCTCGAAACAGTAGACTACCCCTACTAGCAAACAAGGACAAGGAGGCATCACACTATTCCGTGATGCGACATTGTCCCATGCCACTATTGGAACGGGGTGACATGACATCGACTAAGGTTACCTAACCATTCTACTGTGTTTATGCAGTTAAGAACAAACCTTCAACGCATGGGCCCTTTGGCTGTAATGGGATTGGTATGGCCCCCTCTTTGGGTGCCAAGGACCTCAAAGCATGACATTCCTCGAACATCAGAGGCCAGCAAAATCAGGAATCAGGGGGTATCAGGACTGTATCTACAGCGGAGCTTCCGATAATAAAAAGAAAGTGTAATAGTAGCCCATACAATAAGAAAATGTTCTTCCCACCCTATGCACCTATTAAGTCGTATCTACAACCATGTACCTTTACTAACTGCCAAGTTTCCTAACATGTCTCTATTAGCAGGTAGACCTAACGCATGCGTACGGGTGATCAGCCAACACGCAAGTACCTTTATATGCTACTCATATCTCACACATATCTCGTGGTACATCTGTGTCAAAGTCTATGAAATACATACTGACAAAGTATTCCCTTAACTCTAGGTCCATATGCAAAGGTTAAAGGAAAGAATAAATTATGACTAGCAGTTGCATCATGTATAACGGGAAGCATGGTAAAGTAAATCAGGAATAATAAACAGTGAAGTAACTAAAGAACTAGAAATAATCATGCAGCAACTAACAATAAGATGTAAATAATATAATCAGTAAATATGACAAGATATCTTGCCTGAGGTTGTGTGCAAAAGGACAACATCAAGTAGCTCGAACCGGCAGATAAATGAAGTAAAGAAAGTTAACTCCCATAAACTTACTCGGATGCTGAAACAGACATCACCAACATTTTTGGTATAAAAGATATATCTAAAAATGCCTACCCAAAAGTCCAATTCTGGACACATGGACAAAATCATAATTTTTGGTCAAAACGATGTCCGCCATTGGACCCGCTTTGTACCGAAAAGCGTGCTAGTACCTACGGTATCTAAATTCGTCAAACTATATGTATACGGGTCCAATTTGAGGATATGAACCCAACCATATGTCCAAAGTTGGATTCCGGTAGGTCGTGCACAATTTCGCCCGTTGGATCGGGTCGCGGACCCGCCAAAATGATGTTCCAGTCGACCTTCTCAGTATCGGACCAAACTTGGCATACAGTACCAAAAAAAGAATACGGTCCTGTTGGCACAAGTTTCGTCTCGATACGACGAACGTGCACAATGTTATGGCCTAGTTTATAAAGTGGTCGATACGGGACATCTCTACCGATACGCCTCGATTTCATCGCGCACGCACAACGAAATCAAGTTCCGTCGAATCCCACACGTCGACAATATCTATACGCATTTTTCGATGCTCATGGGTTGCGACCACGTTGTTCGGTTTGTCGGGACGCACGCCGTATCGACAAATTTTTTTTAAAATTCATTGTTTTTAAAAACTCAATTTTCTCGATTTTCGAAACTATTTTTATAACAAATTGGTAAACGAAAACTAAAACCAAAAGTGGGGTTTCTATCACCTATAGGTTTTCTATGAACCTATTCAAATTTTTTTTTGAAACAATCGACAAATTTAATAAAAATTGCCTTCCAAATTAGTGTTTCGGACAGTTCTTGTTTTGTCCTTTTTTTTGAAATCTGATTTTTGGTCCTGTTTTTTGTTCGATTTTTTGAACAACTTATTGCTATTGATCTAAATCTATCTATAGGGGGTTGGAGAGGGTTAATTCATGATCATACCAACAAAATTAGTTCGAAAATTGGTCGAACGTCGGGAGAGAATTGCTGCCACGAACTCAGGTCAGCCGCAGTTGCTGTTTGGGGCCTGACTCTACCTCAGAATTTTTCGGAGCCCTCGTTCTATCGTCGTTTCAAACCTCATGTTGCTACGAATAGAACGAGGGCTCCGGAAAACGACGACGTATATCAAGAATTTAATGATGGAATACTGAAAGTATTCAATGCGTCCGGAAAGCCTTCGGGGAAAATGAAGAAGAGATATTTGAATGACGAAGAGCTATGGGCTGCTCAGTTGTATGTATTACTCAATTATGACGAGGATAAAATGGAGAAGCTAGAGGGATAAGTAACTCAGGATGATGAGTTTACGTCATCTCAATGTAATAGTATAAGCTAATATTATTGTACTAATTGGCGGTTGCTTCGTTGTTTTCCAGCACATATAATGATGAGTTGAGGCTGGTTAGACCCTACCTAACAGACGAAGCATTAGAACAAAAAATGAGATGTCATTTTCCTTCTTGGTTGAGCGAATATGTAAGTAGCTCGGTAATTACTGGCCTCTTCTAATGCAACTGCGCAATAAATAACTTATTATCTCTTCTTTGATATTCAGGTCGATCGTCTAATTTCACCCGAGATTGAATTAATTAGAACTCTTGCCAAGGGACCAATTACTTTTGTTAAAATATGGCCAAGTTACTGTGTCAATGGCTTTCGATTCAAGTCGACAAATGCTCCGATCAGAGACAGCTTCCTGGATCTTGATTCCACGAAAAATAGTTGTTTGTGTATCAAGTCTTCGAACTACAAAGACGTCGATCCAGGAAATGATTTCTTTGGCATCTTACGAGAGATTGTGGAGTTGTCATATAATAATGGCAGAGAACCTGCAAAGATCGTGTTGTTCAAGTGTGAATGGTTCGATCCGATTGAAAATCAAGGTTGGAAAATTGACAAGCATGGTCTTGCGGATATAAACTACAAGCGTAGATATCAAGGCTACGAACCGTTTGTCCTAGCAACTCAGGCTCAGCTCGTGTACTTCACAGCCTATCCGAGACGGGGAGCAACGAAGTCTGACTGGTGGGTAGTATGCAAGACTAAAGCTAGAGATACTTTTGATGTTGACGAAAAAGCTTACCAGGAGGATGAGCTACCTCTTGTAACCAATATTGTCGATGTGGACTCCACGGAAGTTACGCATTACACGACACATAATATAGAAGATGTAGAATTATCCGAAGAGGAAGACGAAGCCGACGAAGGCGAAGATGAAAGTGAAGATGTGGAGGAAGAGGAAGATGAGGTCGAGGAAGACGAACAAGTTGATTATTCTGAAGATGATTGAGAGAGATATACTTATCTGAACTTAGATATTTCTTCTAGAATATATTATCTGGACTTAGATGTTTATTGTAGAATGTATCATCATATGTTGTCTTGGTTATTATCTTGTGTAGCTCCCTTTCCCAGAAATTGTAAATATTTTATTTTAATTACTTTATCTGAATAGTTATTTTTAGATTTTGTAGATAAAAATCATTTCGTGTACACAATTTTTATGCGAAGGACCTACTTTAGAAATTAAGATTTTATTCTGTTCATTTAGAAGTACAGGTATATATATATATATATATATATTTATATATATATATATATATATATATATATATATTTTATATATATATATATATATATATATATATATATATATATAAGTTTATATATATATATTGGATTATACAATAGGAATATATAGAGACATATATTTGGTATAGATATTCATATACGTATGTACAAATAACATGTATATAGATAGATAAATATATGTATATATATAAATGTATATTGTATAGGTATATTTGTATGTATACATAAATATATTATAAATATGTGTGTATGTATAATAAATAGAAATACGTGTGTTTGTGTATATATATATATAAATATATTTGTATGTATCTACATATATGTATAATTATTTATATGCAATTATATACAAGTATTTATGTGTAAAATTGTATGTATATACATATATATATTTATACGTAAATACGTACACAACAAACACTCTGCCCTCCACATATGACTTGTACCACTGCCTAAAGCAACAAGTGCATGGTGGTGGCCTCTGTTATTATTAGGATTATATATTATAGTAGTGAATGGAATTGGAATGAAATGAATGTTTAAACTAAATTGAATTGGAAGTTAATTCAATTCATTATAATATATTAGTTGCAAGTTGTGCAACAACAACATACATGCATGCAGCATACGTCAGCTTAGTAAAAATGTAGTTTGCTTACCAGCAACCGTAGGAGCCCCCCAGGCCCAGGCCGAATAGTCCCCACCACGCTCGGGTTTAACCGAGAACTTTCGCTATTATATAAATAGGGAGGGAGAGGGATCGAACGAGATCTCTTAAACCCTAACACCTACTCTGGGCCGCCAATACCACCACCCCGAACACGACAATGCTGGCACGCCCCTAGGCCGCCGTACGCCGCCTGCAGCACCGGCCAGTGGCCGAACATGGCTTCCCGCGGCCGTGGCAACGGCAGCAGGCCGAACTGGAGATACACACTTTCAACCCTCTTTTTCTTCGTGAATTCTCGACCAAAAGTCAATCCGTAAAATCCTATGGAATGCCCATATGACC
Organism: Iris pallida; assembly: GCA_029216955.1. Taxonomy (NCBI): domain Eukaryota; kingdom Viridiplantae; phylum Streptophyta; class Magnoliopsida; order Asparagales; family Iridaceae; genus Iris; species Iris pallida. The sequence goes on along the minus strand of JANAVB010024600.1, from coordinate 8,275,865 downwards.
CTCTAGGATTTCTATCAGTTAGTTTTTATTGAACGTAGTGGTATTCGACGAGAAATCATCGCGAACTTAGAGGAAAAACCTGCTCGAAAACAGAGCACGAATCAGTCCAAACTCCCAAGTTAGGAAGAGAATTGCCGTTAATCTATGAACTTTTTCATAAATCTATTTGAACAACTTTTTAGATAACATATAGGGCTTCACAGTCCTTTTTATGGATTCAGAAATCATCGACTACGCGTCGAGAAATCGAATCCCAAAGTTTCCCAAAATCTGTTTTCGAAAACTTGAATTTGTTCCACACGACGTGCGTCACGCCAATCCGGACGACGTGGTCGAGCACCGAAGGCATCGAAAGCTGCGTAACAGCTTCGTGGTCGTGTGGGCTTTGACGGAATTCAAATTGGTCGCGTGTGCGCGACGAATTTGATGCGTATCCGTCAAAATTCACCGTATCGGCCTATGTGCAAATTTTCCCAATTACTTCGTGCACGCTCGTCAGATCGAAACAAAACTTGTGCCAACTAGACCGTATCATTTTTCTGGTCCTGTATGCCAAGTTTGGTCCGATTCTGAGACAGTCGAATCCGACATCGTTTTGCGGACCCCACGGTCCCATTCAACGGGCAATTTTGTGCACGGCCCGCCGGAATCCAACTTTGGACGTACGGTTGGGTTTGTATCGGAAAACTGGATCCGTAGACATGTAGTTTGATGACTTTAGAGACCGTTGACTCTGGCACGCTTTTCGGTGCAAAGCGGGTCCAACGGTGGACACCGTTTTGGCCCAAAATTACCGTTTTGCCCCTGTGTCCAGAATTGGACTTAAGAATAGGCAATCCTAGCTAATTTGACTATTCTGAGATCATTGGTAATATTTATTTCAGCTTTCGGGGACTGTTGTATGGGTTTTGACTATTGTAGCATGCTGAGTGGCTCAGATTATCGGTTTCACCAGCACAGGACCACAGGCGAGTACAGTTTATTGTTTGCATTTCGATATTGATCTTTACTATATTTCATTGATTGGTTATTGGTTATGTGATTTTTATACTCTATTATAAATTGTTGAGTCGGAAATGAGAAGTACCAATGATGTGTGATCCGACCATAGACAGTGCTTATTTTTCTGCAGTAGACATCGTAGACAGTGCTTACTTTTCTGCAAGTAGACATCGTAGACAGTGCTTATTTTTCTGCAAGTAGACATCGTAGACAGTGCTTATTTTCTGCAAGTAGACATCGTAGACAGTGCTTATTTTTCTGCAAGTAGACATTGTAGACAGTGCTTATTTCCTGCAAGTAGACATTGTAGACCGTGCGGTGTAGTACCCCAGACCGATCACATGTCAAAGGTACTTCTAACGGTGGAAAGTATATGGGTCTATTTATTACTATTGATTTTTCTTACGGCTTAAATGTTATTTTCAAAACTCATGATTGATGCCTAACCTTTGTCTTATAGTCATTTTCTTTATTTGAATTGCATTCAGTGAATTGTGCTCATTCTATTCCTGAATGGAAACCAACATTTTCAGGTTAGCCGTAGATTCACTTAGCTTGGGGAGTGACGGGAATACTTGCAGACAGAAGCCTAGAGACTAGCTAGATAGTCGAGTGGTAGTCATTCTATAATTGTACAAGTTTATATTTTCTGCAAATGTAAAACTTGTGATCATTGTAAGTTAAATTAATTTTGTGAGTGAGCATTATTTGTGATTTGATCTTCATGGCCGTGACAGCGTTCTACCGCCGACACTGCGGCGTAGGCTGGCTTGGACACGTCTTGTATCCGTTTAAAAAAAAAAACGGGTGCGGGTCGTGACAAGTTTTTATGGTGGCCCATGCAGGTCTGTTTTCGCAAATCATGCGAACTCGTGATGGTACTTAAGTTAGTCGTACTATTGCGAGCCTGCGACTAGAAATGCTCATTCACGAATAGAAATTAATTTAATTTAAGAGAATGACTAGGACTAGGAGTCCCTTATACAAATTGACCGATGGGTAGTCTAGGCCATGCAATTTAGATGATGAGTTATTAATGTTGATGATTTGTCGGACCCCCATAGGTACACTATTATCTCTCGATATGACGACACGATCCAAGGTGGATAGAATGTTCACTTGGTGAGACAAGGCTTCATATAATTTATGATCTAACCTTGATGAATTGGGCAAATCCTTCTCTTGCCTCTTAGATATCATCCCCATATCTTAGTCTGAATTGCCCATTTAAAATCCTACTTTGCCTAAGGGAATAGTTTGTAATTCCTGATTCGGTTATTCAAATGCGAATCTCGAGGTAGACTGATCCAAAACTTTCCCCCATGACTAGAATACACCTGAAAGAGATACCAGAATGTTTGTAGTTCTTTGTCTCAGGTAGTTCCTCCCTGTGCAATCTGTTATTTTGAAGATTGTGACTGATAGGACAAATATTTATGCCTTATTACATAGTCGACTTGCTTGAATCTCCAGAAGCTCATGAGTTTTTAGTTTTCTTACATATATAGTTAAAGGAAGGTTAGTTAACTATAATGGCAGGACAGCAGCGTACTGTCGCCATTTATTTAAAATATGGAGACTATGGACTCACTGCAGCCAGCAGCGCACTGGCGAGACACGACCCCTAGAGTTGGAATTTGTTTAAGAAATATAGGTTATAAAATATTGCTAGAAATATGGCTAGTGGTCCACTCTTGATCGTAGTTACCTTTGAGCCAATATTGGGTAGAGTTAAGTAATGTTCGATGTGTATCATATTTGAGTTACGAAACCAAGGGTTTACCACAGCCCAATTTTACGGGCGAGGCGTAGTCCTCGGTGAAATAACTTCAGACGTGATTACAAATTAAGGATACTATAGAGGAAAGGACGGTGCCCTGTATGTTCTATAAGATCCGAAACCAATAGTAGTGGAAGTTCTGTGAGATTGGGTAGCGTGTCTCCCGACCTAGCATTCCGTGGTCCTTGTGACCTATTGATGAGGATATTGTTTGACGCCAATAGGTTTACCTAGAATATAGGGTTTAGAGGTTCATAACCCATTAGTCGCCAAGGCATTATGGATAAGAAGATAGTAGGGTAACCATGTAAAAAAAAAAAACACCGGGTAAGGTTTGATTCTCACAAAACTCAACTCCTTGTAACTCCTTTCAAATTCTCGCATACTTGTAATTTGACTATTTTGACCAATGTTTCTATCATAACCTAGTTTTGTAAGCTTACTCTTTTATCGAGCTTGATTCAAGACATATGTTTATTGGGGACGCCCACTATCATATTGTCAAATCAGAATCGATGTATTACGGTCTGATCAATCGTAGTGCACTCGGTTCGCTCTCCCACTTATTAACCTACGTGGATTGAGATGTAGATGCATCTAGTATCTCATCCACGACTGCATTGACAATTCCTCTTGAATTATATGTTCGCCCTTGAATCACGAATTGTATTCAGTAACATCTCCCTTGAATTCTTTATTGTTTTGTCTTTCATCGATTTGGAAAGACGAAAGCTCGTGATAGTACAGAGTATTCCCATGGCTATGGTAGTGGTATACACAAGCATAGCTACCATCGGCTAGTCATGTGATTGAGTTACTCGTTCTTCCATCGACCCTCAAACTACCATTAAGACTTTCGAGCCATCTGAATTTGAGAATGATTAGGGGTTTTACCCTTAGTCAGAACGCCAACCTAGGAGACTACCTATTCTCAAGGAACCAAATGTTGAGAGTCTCTAATTATTTGCTGGAAGCTCGCCTTAACTAGCAACCCTTAAGCCTTGAACCAACCCTTCCTCGACCGAAGCCACAGTTAGACATGAGATGAGTGGACAATAGGGTAATCATTTACTGTGACACTCATTCCGAGATTGGTTTCCAACAAATATTACTCTAGTTATATTATTAAGACCTAACTAGTGTGGGAACACCACAGTCACTAGCTTAGCCAATACCATAGCTTAAATACCCTGTCACACTATGACCTACCAGTTGTCAACAGCAATACCTGATCACTACAACTCTTGTGACCATAGTCTGGCAAGTTTGACACAAATAGAATTTCTTGACCCAGTTGTTAGAAATCTTTTCTTATGTTGTGCCTTGGAGTTGGTCACCCCATCGGAAACTCTTGTATACGGCGGACGAGTAGGTCATTCTATTCTGTCGACCAGGTGTCATCGTACACACTCGTTTTCCATTTATTGAGGAACGATTCTTGACTTGACTTATATCTACCGTATTCCGTTGCGCCGTACCTTATTATTTATTACCAAGGGTCGAGGTACGATACCGGACTTTGAAATTCTTCTGACCTCATTATTCCTAAGACCATGACTTAGCTTCTAAGGTGGGTAGACTGTAAGCTTCCTAAAGTTTGGAATAAACAAGGATTACCTAGTGATTAAAATAATTTCTATTAGGATGACAAATAGTGCCCCATGGACTCCCACTTTCCATTTAGATCATTTTGTGTCCCCGACCGTGTCATTACTATTCGGAGCACGAGACCAACTGTTACCTTCCAACAGATTTCATATGCAAGATCTAGACGAGTCCGCCTTTACCTAGGTATATCGTGTCCCACTCAAAGCCGTCCCCTTGTACTCTATTTTTATGATACGACTTTCAGGACAAAAGGACTAGCTATAACCCTTACCATAGAACCGGTAAACTTCCCGACTACAATTAGAGACTCAACGTCGACCCACTTCCTTCGACCCAATATATGGTTGTGATCTACTCGAAGGCCACTACGCACATGCCACTAGTGTGCCTCCCAATTGAGGCCTCATGTGCTACTTAAACACAAAAGTCTCGGAAGGTGCATTTTGGGCTTCATAAACCTAGCTAACCAACCCGACTAGCAACTAGCTCAATCACTTAGTTGAAATCTATTCTAGGGTACCCTAAACTAGTAGAACTAGTTTGCCATTGAGATCTTGTTCTGTCAATACAGATTGAAATTTTAAGTTCATCCAACCAAGAGAGTGATGTCCAAATAGAGGACCCATTTAGACCCAGTAGAACTCATCCAAAAATACCACCAATTTTGGATTACAAAACCAAACTATTTCAAATAGGTCCCTGTACCCACTAAGAAATCTCCACCCCTTAGAGTATGAAGTCCTTCGTAACCCTTATTCCATCTACCTGGAAGTCGCGATATGATCTTGTATTGCAATTGTACCCCTTGCTCGTGTGTTTAAATAACCACGAAAAAGATCAAAATCTCGATTTCCCAAATTCTGTTATATTTTAGGAACCTTGTTTAGATTAAATTCGAGAACGGATTTTCTATAGTCCATGGATTGCAAGCCCACCTAAGAAGCAAAGGTTTTTCGATTGAGTCAATGACTAGACTAGAGTAGCCCAATCTAGCGAATAAGACTGTAGGTTCATAAACACCCTTTCTATCTGTATCCTTGGATACTATCTACCGCCCTTGAAATTTTATATTTATTCTTGATTATTTTATTTTCATGACCTTCCTATTCCAGAGTGACGTATAGTCATATTTCCTTAAGCTACTTGTGTAAAATTGTTTGTTAATTTTGGGTTATTTGATAGATACGAAAGGATTATAGACACCATATGCCTAGGTATTTGTTAGTAGGTTGTTAGCAACCAGTTAGAAGATTTTGAGATTTTAGTTGTGAGGAGTAGTGTGACCAAAGGTGGGTAGAAGTCTTCGATGACTCGTAGTTACCAAATGACTAGAGAAGGCCATAAAATATTTTTAGAAATTAAATTTAAGGAGATTGTGGTAATAGTGGACTTATTATTATTATTATTATTATTATTATTATTATTATTATTTGTTCGAATTTTAGGCATGTTTATAAGTTAGAATTTCGAGGACGAAATTATTTTAAGGTGGGTAGATTTGTAGCTCCCTTTCCCAGAAATTGTAAATATTTTATTTTAATTACTTTATCCGAATAGTTATTTTTAGATTTTGTAGATAAAAATCATTTCGTGTACATAATTTTTATGCGAAGGACCTACTTTAGAAATTAAGATTTTATTCTGTTCATTTAGAAGTACAGGAAGATATATATATATATATATATATATATATATATATATATATATATATATATATATATATATATATATATATATATATATATATATATATATATATATATAAGTTTCTATATATATTGGATTATACAATAGGAATATATAGAGACATATATTTGGTATAGATATTCATATACGTATGTACAAATAACATGTATATAGATAGATAAATATATGTGTATATATAAATGTATATTGTATAGGTATATTTGTATGTATACATAAATATATTATAAATATGTGTGTATGTATAATAAATAGAAATACGTGTGTTTGTGTATATATATATATATATATTTGTATGTATATGTATAAATATATTTGTATGTATCTACATATATGTATAATTATTTATATGCAATTATATACAAGTATTTATGTGTAAAATTGTATGTATATACATATATATATTTATACGTAAATACGTACACAACAAACACTCTACCCTCCACATATGACTTGTACCACTGCCTAAAGCAACAAGTGCATGGTGGTGGCCTCTGTTATTATTAGGATTATATATTATAGTAGTGAATGGAATTGGAATGAAATGAATGTTTAAACTGAATTGAATTGGAAGTTAATTCAATTCATTATAATAGATTAGTTGCAAGTTGTGCAACAACAACATACATGCATGCAGCATACGTCAGCTTAGTAAAAATGTAGTTTGCTTACCAGCAACCGTAGGAGCCCCCCAGGCCCAGGCCGAATAGTCCCCACCACGCTCGGGTTTAACCGAGAACTCGCGCTTTTATATAAATAGGGAGGGAGAGGGATCGAATGAGATCTCTTAAACCCTAACACCTACTCTGGACCGCCAACACCACCACCCCGAGCACGGCAATGCTGGCGCGCCCCTAGGCCGCCGTACGCCGCCTGCAGCACCGGCCAGTGGCCGAACATGGCTTCCCGCGGCCGTGGCAACGGCAGCAGGCCGAACTGGAGGTACACATTTTCAACCCTCTTTTTCTTCGTGAATTCTCGACCAAAAGTCAATCCGTAAAATCCTATGGAATGCCCATATGACCCTCTAGGATTTCTGTCAGTTAGTTCTTATTGAACGTAGTGGTATTCGACGAGAAATCATCGCAAACTTAGAGGAAAAACCTGCTCGAAAACAGAGCACGAATCAGTCCAAACTCCCAAGTTGGGAGGAGAATTGCCGTTAATCTATGAACTTTTTCAGAAATCTATTTGAACAACTTTTTAGATAACATATAGGGCTTCACAGTCCTTTTTATGGATTCAGAAATCATCGCCTACGCGTCGAGAAATCGAATCCCAAAGTTTTCCAAAATCTATTTTTGAAAACTTGAATTTGTTCCACACGACGTGCGTCACGCCAATCCGGACGACGTGGTCGAGTACCGAAGGCACCAAAAGCTGTGTAACAGCTTCGTGGTCGTGTGGGCTTTGACGGAATTCAAATTGGTCGCGTGTGCGCGACGAATTTGATGCGTATCCGTCAAAATTCACCGTATCGGCCTCTGTGCAAATTTTCCCAATTACTTCGTGCACGCTCGTCAGATCGAGACAAAACTTGCGCCAACAGGACCGTATCATTTTTTTGGTCCTGTATGCCAAGTTTGGTTCGATTCTGAGACAGTCGAATCCGACGTCGTTTTGCGGGCCCCACGGTCCCACTCAACGGGCAATTTTGTGCACGGCCCGCCGGAATCCAACTTTGGACGTACGGTTGGGTTCGTATCGAAAAACTGGATCCGTAGACATATAGTTTGATGACTTTAGAGACCGTTGACTCTGGCACGCTTTTCGGTGCAAAGCGGGTTCAACGGCGGACACTGTTTTGGCCCGAAATTATCGTTTTGCCCCTGTGTCCAGAATTGGACTTAAGGACAGGCAATCCTAGCTAATTTGACTATTCTGAGATCATTGGTAATGTTTATTTCAGCTTTCGGGGACTGTTGTATAGGTTTTGACTATTGTAGCATGCTGAGTGGATCAGATTATCGGTTTCACCAGCACAGGACCACAGGCGAGTACAGTTTATTGTTTGCATTTTGATATTGATCTTTACTATATTTCATTGATTGGTCATTGGTTATGTGATTTTTATACTCTATTATAAATTGTTGAGTCGGGAATGAGAAGTACCAAGGATGTGTGATCCGACCATAGACAGTGCTTATTTTTCTGCAGTAGACATCGTAGACAGTGCTTACTTTTCTGCAAGTAGACATCGTAGACAGTGCTTACTTTTCTGCAAGTAGACATCGTAGACAGTGCTTATTTTTCTGCAAGTAGACATCGTAGACAGTGCTTATTTTCTGCAAGTAGACATCGTAGACAGTGCTTATTTTTCTGCAAGTAGACATTGTAGACAGTACTTATTTCCTGCAAGTAGACATTGTAGACCGTGCGATGTAGTACCCCAGACCGATCACATGTCAAAGGTACTTCTAACGGTGGAAAGTATATGGGTATATTTATTACTATTGATTTTTCTTACGGCTTTAATGTTATTTTCAAAACTCATGATTGATGCCTAACCTTTGTCTTATAGTCATTTTCTTTATTTGAATTGCATTCAGTGAATTGTGCTCGTTCCATTCCTGACTGGAAACCAACATTTTTAGGTTAGCCGTGGATTCACTTAGCTTGGGGAGTGACGGGGATACTTACAGACAGAAGCCTAGAGACTAGCTAGATAGTCGAGTGGTAGTCATTCTATAATTGTACAAGTTTATATTTTCTGCAAATGTAAAACTTGTGATCATTGTAAGTTCAATTAATTTTGTGAGTGAGCATTATTTGTGATTTGATCTTCATGGCCGTGACAGCGTTCTACCGCCGACACTGCGGCGTAGGCTGGCTTGGACACGTCTTGTATCCGTTTTAAAAAAATGGGTGCGGGTCGTGACATCTTATCTTTGTTGTACTTTCATATTTCTAGTCTCTATTATTTGTTGTACTTTCATATTTCTAGTCTCTATTATTTGTTGTATTATTATATGCTGTTATCATGTATGGCAGGTCGTTGCGGATCATTCTGAAAAGGGGGACGACGAGGTCATGATCCTCCGGTACTTCCTACAGGTACTGCTAGAGGATGGGGTTTTCCTTCGGTACCTCCTACTGGTACCGGCCCTGGATCCTCGTCGCCGATTACTCCTGTAACACCCACATTTCTAAAAATAGGGTTTATTTGAAAATTTGTATTTATAATCATTTATTAGTGATATTTAATGCATGTTAAGATTTTAGATGATTTTTTAGTTAGTTTAAAACTAGCTAAATTGTTGATTTATTGAATGGGGGTTTAAACTAGTAGAACCCTAGAGATTTCTTGTCTTAGAGACCAACCATGAACATGTGAGCCTAGCCATAGGTTTAGAACATCAAATTAGGGCTTTTTAGCCTGAAGGGTATTTTGGTAATTTTCTAGGATTTATTTGGAATTATTTGGATTTATGTGATTTATTATTATTTAATTAGTTGATTAGTGCCATGTTAGCTTCTAACCTAGTTTAGCCTAATCTAGAGGTTAGCAACTAACCTAGAAGACTAAGTAGAGGATGTTAGCTTTATGTATAAATATCTAGTTTACAAATATCTAGATATTACCTATCTAAGATATTTCCTAAAAACCTAAATATCTATCTCCTTAGTCAAAACCTTAAGGGCTAAGTTTGTAAGGTGAAAAGGGACCCTAGTATCTACCCATACCCTTCCCATGGCAGCCAACCCTACCCTCCATCACATATATGCACCCCCCTCATCAACATGCCATTTTTACATACACAAAACCTTGAAATTCCCATTCCTTCACAAGACCATAACTTCATCAATTTTGATCATTTTCACCTCTAGTTTCTTGCATTGGGACCCTACTATACTGAGGAAGCTGAGGGAGGCTAGCAATCAAAGTTTCATAAGGCTAGGACATCACCAAGAGAAGTGGACACCCCCCTATTCTAGGCTTTTCATTGAGTTTTCACTCAATAGGTAAATACCCTCAAACCTTGTTAATATTGTGATTTCTCTTCATGATTGCATGCATCTAGGTACCAGAGACCTGTAGGTCAAGTTTGGTAGGATCTAGGTTGGATTTGGTGCCCGTATCGGACACGTATCCATGGTTTTAAATAAGTGTTTGGTGAAATGCCACTTAGGTTTTAATGTTGTATTTTTGTGAAACAAATTATATTTTTGGGTAGCCCTAGACATGTAGGACACAACCCTAGTTGACTGAGCACACTTCGTGTCGTGTCCGTGTCCAAAACGGGATACGAACACACTGTTAACACCACACTGTGCACACTGTAAAACCTTACTGTTTGACACTTCGTGTCGTGTCCACACGTGTCGTGGACACGATACAGAAACCTAGACATGAACCTAACCACCCCACCTACCCACTGACATGAGCACAAGGCTCTACGTACCATGTGTGGAGCACACGACCCTTCGACACGCGTGCACGAGACTGTGCACGCTGTCCTGCTACCCGATACTGATTGCGGATACGACACAACACGTGGAGGGGTGACACTTGGTGGACACGAGGGGGCAATGTCTGTGAACATGCCCCCAAAGTCTCATGAATTCTCGTATCGTGTCGAGTGAGAAAACTCACTTGCACTGGACACGCACTGCACTGCACGCGTACGTTTTTCTCACTGACACGCGACTCGTGTCATACGGACACGAGTCGTGGACACCTCGTGTTGACACGAGTGTGTAGCTCAACACGTGGGCTATACGTGGACATGACCACGAGGTCCCATGTGGCTCGTGTCGTGTCCACGAGACACGTAAACTGTTGCACGACGCGGTGCTAAACCGCATGTATCTGTCGAGAAAACTCGACTGATACGGTGTTCGTGTACGGACACGTGGACACTGTACAGGCTACCTAATAGCTAGACCAACCCTAGGCGAACCTAAGGACACGAGCATGACACCTCGCGTGCCCTGTGTCGTGAGCACGAGACACGTGAACACGTGCACGATACAGTGTAAATTCCAGTGCACTGTGTTACCCGATTTGGTTTTTGATCACTTGGACACTTCGAATCGTGTCATGGTGTCGTATTAGACACTTAGGACACTAGAGGACACCTAGGGCTAGTGTTACCAACCTTGGGTTTCGAGCCTTAGCTCGGTTTGGGTCGGGTATTGGGTTTACCTACTTTCCTATGAATAGTGATTCCTGGGTTCTTAAATTTGGTATTTCTGAGTTTCAAACTGAATTTCTAACTAAAATTGTGTAATACATATGCGTATTTCTGTGTGTATCTATATTGTATATATATGTATATGTGTATATGTGTGTTTAGGTGTGTGTCTTAGGGTGTATACATGGGTATATACGTGTGTATATACATAGGTATATATATATATGTATTGTGTGTGCGTGTGTGTTTGATTTCAGGGTTCCAGAAATCTGGAAACACCCCCCCTCTCACTGTTAAACACACACACCATGCCCTCTTGTATCAATATCTCTCTCTCTCTAATTCACTCTCTCTCATTATTTTCCTCTTTCACTATCTATATGTTATATATGTTATTATATATATATGTGTCATTATATATATATATATGTGTGTGTGATTTTGAATTATATATAGTGTATACATATATTGATATATATGTAGTAGATAGACTTGTGTATATATATATATATAGATATGTAAAAAAAAAAAAAAAAAAAAAATATATGTGACTTTCTAGATATAGGTTTATATGGAAACCTATATGAAATTAGCCTATGGTCTAAGTTACTAGCCTATGGCCATTAGGGGCTAACCCTAATTGACCTAATGACCCATGACCTAACTAGTTGACCCTTGTTTGACTAGAGTTGACCAAAGTCAACCTTAGGTCAAACTTGACCTAGTTGACCTAGATTGAACTTGAATTAACCTAGAATGACTAGTTTGACTAAACCCTAACTAGTCTGACCATGTTTGACCTAACTTTGACTAGTTTGACCTAGTTGACTTTTAGAGTTGACCAGAGTTGACCAAGAGTTGACTTTTGACCAGATTGACCTAGAATCATGTAGTATGCATAGTAAACTTTATTTTTTACTATTTAGAATACATTGTGACTTATGTTGCTCTGATCAGGAGCCAGACACCTCTCCTCAGATAGCATATTCTCTACAGACATTCATACACCAGGCGAGTATATTCTCTGACCGTTTCATACTTGCCAGGATTTATATTCTTGCTCTAGATTACTTTACTTGATGCTAACACGATGGTTATCATGGATTGGTTCTATATGGATCTTTTCATGAGATGTTAACCCCCTCGGGAGCATTAGATACATCATGTTTGTGCGTTTCATGAATCATCATGTATCTCTATGCTTCCATAGATTTACGAATCGCTTATGACTCATGTACTCTCATGTTCACAGAGCCTCTCATGAATCACCCGTTTATGGGCTTATCACGAATCTTAACATACCTTGAACAGATCCTTGTGTATTGGTTGGGGATGGGGGAGTGGGAATAGTCATGTGGATATTATCCCAGTAGCTGTAGTCATGAATCTCCTATGCCATTTCACATGTCTATATTTTACTCTGACTCACTAGTCACTGCTAGTTCTCTATTATAGTAGATATTTCATTACAGTTATCTCTTTTACTACATGTATCTTCCTTCAGCGTTTCCTGTATTTTACTCTATTGTATGCTTTATATTTCCTATCATACTATGCACTGCGTGAGATGTATTGTGCTCGTTCCTGTCCTGACTGGACCTGTTGAAAATATTACAGAGGATGAGGAAGAGGCCCTGGTGTCTACCTATTATGGAGCAGGACTAGATGACACTTATGTTGTGGACCCTCAGCAGGATCCACCTGCAGCTGAGGATGTTGCCCCAGTAGTCTAGGCTAGTTTAGCTAGACAGTCATTTCTATATTATTATTTTGTCTCACATTCTGAGTTGTATTTTGAGATGTTGAGATGTATAGACCCTTAGACTTATTTGTATATTGGGTTGATATTCTGGATGTTATGTTATCCTAGACACTTAGACTTATTTATTCTATTGTACTATTCTCTTTGAGTTACTATCTATCTATCTATCTTTCATTCTTCTACCTTAGATGTGATTGAGATGTATATTGTTATGTCACCTCCCTTCAGAGAGTATATACTGCACAGGTACTTTTATATCGTTAGATGATTGACCTAGGACAGCGTTCTACCGCCGACACTGCGACGTAGGCTGGACGTACCCACTTCTCGTGCCCCTATACAGGGTGCGGGTCGTGACAACTCCTCCATATCGGACAGTAGCTGGGCCTACTGGGACGACGTCACGTGGCATATCTCCTGGGATGAGTAGTTCCAGGCCTAATGAGAGTGCTCGCCCGTCTAGCGTTCCTGCTGCTGATACGACGATGGAGACGGATGAGCAGATGGCGGAGGCTGCGCCGACGGCCGAGGCGGCTGCGCCGACGGCCGACCAGCATCATGCAGATGATGCGTGCGTACCTCCGGAGGAGAGGAGGACGGAGATCTGGGCCGACGGTACAAAGTAGGTATTTTGGTTTATAATTTTTTTTCTTCTGTTTTTATCATAAATTAACTTTTTTCATGAATATAATATGTCTGTATAGATATCGTCCCCCAGAGGTACAGAGACGCCTAGGCCACATGCTGAGGCATAATTATGGTGGTCCTTGGATTAACTACTCTGATGCTCCAGACGAAAGAAAGAACTACTGGTTTACGCGCTTCAAGGTTAAAATAGATTTACTTTTAATATGAATCATATAATTAATTCATATTATATATAACTGATAAATATTTGGTTTGCACTCTTCTAGGATATGTTTTTCTATCCACCGCACCGGGCCGAGCTTATCGAGGGGATGTTTCCTGCCGTCGCTGCCAAGCTGATCCGCGACGCTATTAATGATCAGAAGGATCGTGATCGTGCCGGAAAGCCGATCCAAGGTTGGATCACCCCTGATTAGTGGAATGTGATGAAGGCTCGATTCGACGAGCCAAGGTACAAGGAGAAGTCGGAGAAGGCCAAGGCGGCTAGACAACATGCCTCGAAGTGGTACGGTGGGTCGATTCCGATGACGGAACATTTTCGTCATCTGCTATGTCTTTCTCTTTTAGAAATATTATTTTAATGCAAAACCGATAAATTATTACTAAGATAATATATTTAATTACAGGTAAGGAAGGTCGGTAACGTCGACATGGTGACCGTCTTCCTGGCCACCCATCGAAAGGGCGAAGGCCTTATTGACGAGAGGGCCGAGCAGACCTATGTAAGTATTACAATACGTTATCTTAATTTAATACTTTGCGTCAATTTTAATATAACTTAGTAAATATGATGCAAATAAATATTCATGTAGTTAGTAATAATAAGTACATTAATTAGAAATTATAGAGTACTATCCATACTTTTTAGGCCGAGTATCAGAGGCTGCGGGAACGGGCGGCTGCTAGTGCACCTAATGCAGGAGAGGCCGGTACTTCCTCGCAGCCCACTCAAGCTCCGTTGGCGGACGAGCTGTGGATGACCGTCGCTGGTGGACTCCATAGGGGTACGTACTACGGTACGGGATCCTTTGGTGCCCTAGTTGCGACCCAGTCCTCTAGGGCATCTCCTGCTAGTGTGCATGGCCCACAGCCGTCCCTGGAGTCTGCCCGAGTCTACCAGATGATGGAGTCTCTCCGTGATGACCTGCTACGACGGATCGAGGAGCAGTCTCAGCACCCTACGGACGATCCTGTGCTGCTAGCACGATTGGATGCGCTCGATCGCGGTATTATGGAGCTCATGGAGACGACTGAGAGGACAGAGCGCAGCGTTGGAGGGTTAGATCGTACTGTGACGGAGCTGCAGACAGCACATGTGACCATGACCGATAGGCTGAGATTGGTGACGGATTCGATGGTCCAGAGCAGTGATAAACTGTTATCTACCATGGATTCATACAACCAGCGACTTACAGCGTTGGAGCGTGCTGGTCCTCCGGGTGCGCCTTCATCGTCGTCGACTCCGCCGCCTCCACCGCCTTCTTCATCGACACCGACTCCACCGACGTCACTGCCTGCTCCTGTAGAAGCATGGAATTTCACGACCAGAAATCCTATGCGCCAAACACTACATGCGCCAGGGAGCTCAGACAAAATACTTGACACAGCAAAACAAAAGTATAGACATTGAAAGAGGATTTTTATTTGCATATAAAAGTCTATTACATGTCTAGAAAAGGCTGTACAAAGGAGAACTTCTACAAAAAGAAAAGACCCTAAGTCTACAGCCAGGCGCAGCAGTCATCATGCGCTCTTGAACATGCGTATCTCACCATGCGCTCTCAGCCGGGCGCATCCTTTCAGCAGCTCAGTTATGTGCCACCCTTCCAGCCAGGCGTATCATGAAGTGTCAGCATATGTGCCATCCAATGCTTCGACTAATAAAGTATTTATTGAACAGAACGAGGGCGGCAATCAACCCTCTAGCTGGAGGAAGAGCTCCCCAAACCAAGGAAGAGGAGAGCACCGCAATCAACCTGAGGATAAAGGAGCAGCTTTCAACCCAACCAGAATGGGGAATACCCACTCTAGCAGGAGGAGGAGCTCTCCCAAAGGCCAAGGAAGATGATCGGGGCACCGTAATTCCGATCTGCGGCTCTTCCAACATAACAGAGATGAGGCTCGAGCATCCCGATCTTTGGATGCAACAGGCACCTTCCGCCTGCCTCAGAAGCCCTCGACTCTGACTTTTGGATGTAACAGTCACCCTCAAGTGCATCAATGAAGACATTGCGTCGCATCTTCACCCTCGGGAGCATCTCATCAACAGAATGTGCTCGAGTAAACAAGTTCATTTCGGGAGGACGTGAGAGAACGAGAAGCAAACCCTCTCCATGCTACTATTTATAGACCGGGCAAATCAAACCCATGTGCCAAGTGGCTGGCTCTCCGAATCCCGTGCAATGAATTTGTATTAAATGGATGAACTTGACGCTTCGAATTCAGCCAAGTCAAAAACAGCTATTTAAAGCACTCGAAGAACGTAACAGTCGCACCAAAAGACGTGTCAAGCGGAGCGGATGCGCCGGTCAGACCGCACATCACATAGACGCGCCCCCTCAGCACCAAGAGCTTCACAAGCATGTGCCCCCATGCGGCCCCATGTGCCTAGTGGAACGCCGATCGATGCGCCCACTCAACAACCCATCACCTGTCAAAGAACATTAAATGCTGAAGTCTGACAGAATTGGCAGCACGTTCCCCGAAGACTGCAGTTGACAGCTTTTTCAGAAAATGAAGCGTCGTCGACGTTAGCATCATCATTACTTCCCTCTGACGGTTACAACCACGTGGCCGTCCAACCATCTCGCATGCGCCTCCACAGCCATGCGCCCAAAGCTCTGCATGCGCCTTAAAAGCCATGCGCCTCAGACTTTTCTCTGATCCTTAAGACAGAAGTAAAGTCACTACTGAAGCCTCGCATGCGCCTCAAAAGCCATGCGCCCCGAATGGTTCGTGACTCCCAAAGGTTACGAGCCAAAGTCTCTTCATGCGCCCAATCCCAGGCGCATCCTACCAGATCATTCTCCACCAAATCCGAGATCTCCGAGCCATGGGCCTACGACACGTGTCCTTTGACTCGATTCACCCAAGATCTCGGCAACAGAAAGATTCTTCCTCCTGCTACGTGCCAGCCCACAACAGCAGCATGAAGAATTCAACTCCTCAATCAGGGCACATCGTCCATGCGCCTCTATCAGCAATCACCACGTGGCGACCCCGCGTCCAGGCGCATCCTATATATACGCGCATGAGCAGCCAGCCTGTAGACTATAAATAGAGGGATTATTTTCTTCTTCCACACACGAACATACATAGACAGACAAAGACATCGCACAACCACCGAGGCAGATACAAACACTCAACGTTTTCTTCCTCTCCACAAGCTCCAGCACCCAGAGCAACTCAGACCTTCAGAGAACCGATAACCGTCGTCAGATGGTCAACGGAGTCAACATATTACCACTCGCTCCATCGGCACAAGGGACCCAGATAAACAAAAGTGTACTCCTAGGACTACGTCTATGTCCTACATTGTAACACTGTTCTATTTGTATTGAAATTACATCAAAAGATTTTAATGGCAAACAAGCTGACGACTCTGCTGGGGACCTCTTTCTTCTCCACCGAGAAAGCTGTGTCGCAATCCGACGACGTGAAGGTGGGCTCCTCCCACAAGACGCTGGTCGTACGCCTCAATCAACAGGCATATGAGGAGTTCATTTCTGAAGGCAGTACGAGTCCTTCGAAGCGGCTGCCGAAGCCGAAGAAGACTCGCCAAATCTGGGTGCGCAAAGTCGACGCCTCTGGCACCACTACCGAAGGAGATACGCCGATCCAGCCTTCCTTTCCTGCTAACGTCCTCAACAACTAAGATGCGCCTACCGGTGCAGCACATCTCTCGGGGAAACGTACGGCTGACCACATTCCCCAGCCATCTCCCTCTCAGGCGAGGAAGATGCGTCGACGGAGCATGGGCGCAGCTAATGCCCCGCGTATCACCTCCGATGCGCCACAGAAGGTCTCTGTCTTTGACAGACTCACTCGCTGTAGTGGCAAGGAGAATTTGGATTCTGAGTACTACGCACCCCAGCGGCCTAGTACGAAGAAGTCCAAGGCAGCACGGGCAATGCGCCTCGAACGTGCTATGCCAGCAGCAAGCCAGAAGCATGCGCTCACAATCATGCACGCTGCTGATGGTAAGTTGTATAAGGTCGACTCAGGTGCTTCTGCGCCAGAAACGAGCCGACCTTCAAAGTCCTTGTCTCACTTGGGCGCGTCTATTGCATTCACAACCAAGTCGAGCGAGGCAAACCAGTGGTCTTGAACTCCCGCGCCTCCTCTGGTTGTGCGTCTGAGGTTCGTTCAAGTCACTTTAAATGTTGTTCCCCCATTACTGATCTGAGCGCCTGTTTGGTGTTGGATCAGAGGGCGCAGCATTCACTTGACCACCCCGGCGCTTGGCCTTGCCATGCGCCTGAAGGGGGTGCGAAGGTGGCACTCTCCTCCAACGACTTGCGTAACATGATCACTCACAAACGCCGGTCAGGAGAGTCGACTGACAAGCACGATGCGCCCCTCACAGGGCACACTTGTGCTGTAGTCACCATCAACTGCTGTTGTAAGGCAGCAGTCCCACCAAGACAGTCGGTGTTCCAGCGGCTGCAATCATCGATACCCCTTCGACGTCGCCTCGGAAAGAAGATGTCAACAAAAGAGGAGCCAGAACTAAAGGTTGCTTCATGCAATGTAATCTCTAACTCCTCGTCAGTCCGAAAGGTGACTGGCAATTCCTTGTCCAAGAGCCAGCCGAGGAAAACCAAGATAACCGTCTCGTCCTCCGGAATGTTCGAAGGCACTCGAGGGAGGAAAAAGATCTTGGAGGAAGCTGGAGGTAGTCAAGCCCTTTTTGATCCTCCTTCCGAAGACGAAGGTGTCCTCCAAAGCACAGTTAGGGTGGATCTTCATCCTCGAGGCGAAGTCAGCCTTCCGGACGTAGCTGGGGGTCGTCTAGCCCCTGTGGATCTGCATCTCGAAGATGAAGAAGTCCTTCAAAACAGGACTGGGGGCAATCAGGCCCTTACGGATACTTCTCCCGAAGATGAGGGTGTCCTTCAAAACATAGCTGGGGGTAGTCTAGCCCCTGCAGATCTGAGTCTCGAAGACGAAGAAGTCCTCCAGAACATAGCTGGGGGTAGCCAAGACAAAGCTCCGGAAGCAACAACTCCTTTACAGGAGAGTGAAGCCGAAAGCGAAGCCTCAACCGAGCCATCCGACTCCAGCCGCGTCATGACAGTCTACATGACTGGGGGTGACACTGAGTCGGATGCGCCACCAGCAGACCTCGTCCAGCGCATGGATACCCTGGAGGGAGGACTCAAAACCCTCTCTGCATCCATGCAAACACTGATTCAAGCAGTGTTTGAGATACGGTCGACTTTTGCCAGGGCACCGTCTACTGGTCCTGACCCAGGGGCCAATGGAGAATCAAGTGTACCCCTTCAACGGGTATCCTTGGATACGGATCGCCGCGAAGCACCTCGGACATCGGAGCCATCAAATGCTCAAATCCAGGCGGTACCACCTTCCCCAACTCCGAGCTCCATGGAAGACGTGGTGGAGATGATCAGGGACTTGCGCGAGCGCTTTGAGTCCAAGAATAGACAAGAGGAGCGCCAAAAGATGGGCATCCCCCAACCTTATTCCCACGAATGGAACAAGGTGGTTTATCCTCCTAAGTATAAACCACAAACACTGACGCCATACGACGGGAAGGACTCTCCGTGTTGCTATCTTACGTTCTTCCAGTCTCAGACGGGACATCTTCCGAAGGAGGACGCACTACTCACCAGCATATTTGTAGGGGCACTGAAAGGAGTGGCGTACGACTGGTACTGCAGTCTCCCAGATAACTCCATATCTTCCTTCGACGACTTGACGCGTCTCTTCCTCAACCGTTTCTACGACGGCGGGAAGGACATGACAATGGCGTCCCTCATAGAGATACGCCAGAAGGAGAAGGAAATAGTTCGAGTATTCATGGAACGCTTCCGACAAGCTTGTTTTAGACTGCCCTCCGGTATGCCAGAACATGCACTCCTCTCCTCCTGCAGCATGAACATGCTTCCTGCAATCAAACTCTGGCTCAACTCTACTCCTCCTTCCGTCTGGAGTTCCTTGATCATCGAGGCCGAGGCAGCAGAAAAGAAGACGTCCAATGCTCGCCTTCTGGGGGTTAGTTTCCCTGCCTTTGAAGATAAGGGGAAATGGCCTGCAGCCAACAACCCCGGACGAGAAACGAAAGGGAAACATGCGTTGACTATCAATGCCTCCAAAGGTGCATCAACACCTGCTCAGAAGCCTCCACTTGCACCAAGGCCAAAGGAGGTTTATTCTTTCAACGATGAAGACACCCTGCAACTCTTTGAGATACTGAAGCAGGGTGACAAGATCAAGTTGCCGGACCCGAAGCGTCCCGACGAGGTTAGGAAAGTGGACAATCCGAGGTACGGTCACTACCATCGGTTTGTCGGACACCCAACTATGGACTGTTACATCCTCAAGAACTACATCCAACGCATGATCAATACGGATGTTATCTCCGTCGACTACGAGGAGAAAACGGTCTCGGCCAACCTGGTGTCACTCCAATTTGGTACCTTGCCGCCCACTACAACACAAGATGGCGTCGTCCCCATCCCAAAGGCGACAATGGAGGTGGTTAACTTACCACCTACTCGTGACAACGTGAGTGGACTCATCCCACTCACCACATCCTGGAGAGAGGTCTTATGGGTTCACCCTGACCTCGTCTCCGAGGTTACTCAACCGGAGGTATGCTCTGCCTCCAAAACTAGAGGCAGGAAGATCAAGTCTTGCCACATGGTCTTTTCCTCCGCAGAAGAGGCTCTTCCTGTACAGACGCGTTCACAACAGAACGCCCAACCCGACGAAGCTGCCGTCGAGGTGGTGCCTCCTTGCACCGTCCCTGCTACCGAAGAAGGGGGCCCGTCCAAGCCTCCAGCAGCTAATAAGCAGAAGCATGTAGAGGTTCGTTTCGACAGGCCTCTGCGAAAGGAGAAGCTTCGGGGCTAGCCAAGCCCCACAACTTCGACATACTGGCACAACTTGCCAGTACTCCTGCCCGCCTATGTCTGTTTGAGCTTCTTCGTCTTTCCAAAGACACTCGCGAAGCCCTCTGTGAGGCCCTGAAGGATGCTGAGTCCTTCATCAGTCAGGTCAAGCGGCCTGAAGATCTCCCGACTACATGTGCGCACTGTCATTGTGCGGATAAGGTTATCCCCAATATAACCTTCACCCAATAAGACATGCCCCTCAAGTACAACCGACACAATAGGCCGCTGTATTATACAGGTTATATCGGTTCTGTCAAGGTGAATCGGATTCAGATTGATCCAGGGTCTTCCCTCAGCATCATCCCGAAGATGCTACTCTCGACACTGGGGATCCCAATGTACCGTCTGGCGCCCTCCAACACCACAATCAGTGGCTTCTATGCCAGCAAGAGTGAGCCGCTGGGCAAAATACGGCTGAAGTGCCATATTGGTAACCTCAGAACTGAGGTCGCTTGCTATGTCGTGGACGCCGATGTCAACTACAACCTCCTGCTGGGTCGTCCGTGGCTGCATGAGTACATGGTGGTGCCATCCACACTCCACCAATGTATAAAATACGTGTTCACCAATGACATCATCCGGACGGAGTTCGCGGACATCGACCCTTTCAAGGGGGTTGAAGCCTACTTCACTGATTCTAACTTGTACAAATCACCTGACGAGGAGGAAGCCAATGATGCTGACGATGAAGCAGAAGCAGAGCCCGACATGGAGCCAGAGACGATTCCTGTCGCTCCTCTAAAAATTTGACTCAAAGGAATGCCGCCTCAGACGTTGCCTCCCATGAGCATCAAGCTACCTGGAAAAGCACCAACTGCTCCAGGTAGAACACCGATTGAAGCTCCCTTGAAGATACGGCTCAAGGGAAAGCCGCCTCAAACATCGGCTACCCTTATGGCAAAACTACAGGGGAAGGCACCAATTGCTGAAGGCGCAGTTGAGGCACCCCTGAAGGTGCGTCTTAAGGGCAAACCGCCACAACCATCTGTCTCATCCAAGATGCCGAAAAAGGCCACATAGCCCTCTCGGACCCCAGGATCAAAGCTGTGGTGGACTCTTCCGATCCAATCCCAGTACTTACAGATGAAGAGCTAGGGGAATATATCTCTGCTGATGTAGATGCACCCTCTCTGGTCAATGTAATCCCGCGGGACAAAATCTCGTGTTTCATCAATAATGGAGTGTCTTTTAATTATTCTAGTCTTCCACATTGGAATGCCATGTATACATTAGATAACGCTCTACTGTCGTTGCAAACACAAATAACGACCGTCCATCATGTAAATCGAGTAGTCCCGTCCCAAGGGGCCTATTTTGTAGTCCTGTCGCGGAGTCGGGACAAAGAATCCATCATCTTCGGCAAAGTTGAGCGTCATCAAGATCTCTCGCCACTCGAGCCAGAACCAGATACCGGCAGAATACAAGTCTATCGGTACACGGACAAGGCAAAGTACCTCATCCAAAAGATGGATTACGACCTAAAAAGCAACAAAGGCCTGAACTACGGCAAGGGTCGACGTCTTCCTCTCCGGCTTCCAACACCTAAAGGAAAGCCGCAAGACTATTATCATCGAACTCGACGGGGGGTAGGCTATGTCACGCCACCGTCAACTCCAGAGAGTTCAGAGGCAGAAGAAGTAGAACATTCTCACTCATCCGAAGCATCAACTTGGGATTTCGATGCCAGTATCGGCTCAGTCTTCAAGAGAGTGCTATAAGCCAACATGACGTCTGCACAATCTCAAGAAGATGAAGGTGAAGACCAAATGCCAGAATTCTTCGAAGAAGAACCCTGGGCTCAACGCCTAGGAGAATAGTGGAAGTCTCGTTTTGAATTACGCGAACCCCCTACCGAAGACGAGGTCGAGCAGATCGACCTTGGGGATGGATCTTCTTCTAGACCCGTCTTCATCAGTAAAAGCCTAAAAGGAGAAGATCGAGAATCTTTAATCCAGCTGGCTAAAGAATATATCGATGTCTTCGCTTGGAGCTACGAAGATATGCCTGGACTTGATCATCAGATCGCGATGCATAGGCTCAACATCTTACCGGATGCCAAGCCTATCAAACAACAATAGCGACGCTTTCGTCCTAACATCATGAACGCTATCGATCAGGAGGTAGACAAACTCTTGACCAGCGGCTTCATCCGTGAAGAACAATACCCGGACTGGGTAGCCAACGTTGTCCCTGTCACCAAAAAGAATGGGAAGATACGAGTTTGTATCGACTTCAGGGATCTCAACACTGCCTACCCGAAGGACGAGTTCTCGCTTCCAATCACCGACGTGATGATCGACAACACATATGGCTTCGAACGCATGTCTTTCATGGACGGGTATTCGGGCTACAACCAGATCAAGATGTTCCCCGATGACGCAAAACACACGTCATTCAGGACTCCGAAGGGGGTTTTCTGCTACACAGTGATGCCCTTCGGCTTGAAGAACGCTGGTGCCACATACCAACGAGCTATGAGCACCATTTTCTATCAGCATCTTCGCAAGACAGTCGAATGCTATGTTGACGATATCGCAGTCAAGAGCCGTCTCAAAGGAGATCACCTATGAGACCTGAAGACAGTCTACGATCTCATGCGAGCGCATCAACTCAAGATGAACCCCGCTAAATCCTTCCTAGGGGTTTCTAGCGGAAAGTTCTTGGGCTTCATTATCATGGCGAAAGGCATTCATGTCGATCCCGAGAAGGCCAAAGCCATCCTTGACATGGACCCTCCGAAGAACCTTCGAGAACTTCGAGGCCTGCAGGGGTGTCCGACATACATCCGGAGGTTTATAGCAAACCTTTCCGGAAAATGTCAACCCTTCACCCAGCTCATGAAAAAGGGAGTCTCTTGTAGCGCCCCGCTTTCGATAGGCGACGGAACTTCATAATATGCTTGCGCTGAGTCAGATCGGCCGGGAACTTACGTGGCCATCTGACTCGATCGCTAAGCTTGGTAAACGAATAACGCCTTGCGGCATCGATTCAAATCGATTTGGACGAAAGTTACGAGAATTGATCCAACTAATGGAACGACTTCTGTTGGAATAAGTCCTAGATGCAGCGGGTTGCATCTCGGCGAGTGAGCTCTCTATAAGAGTCCCTTCGACGGGACCGGACCACTGTATTATTTTCTTGGAGCTTTGCCGCTGGACTTGATGAAGTGCTTTCGCGTCGTTTTCAAGGATGCAATTACAATTTCGATGCAAGGAGAAAAAAAAGAATTCTAACAAAGCGTTGGTGCCATTGCAGGAGCTCGCGTAACTAAGGATTGA
Source organism: Iris pallida (assembly GCA_029216955.1). Lineage (NCBI taxonomy): Eukaryota > Viridiplantae > Streptophyta > Magnoliopsida > Asparagales > Iridaceae > Iris > Iris pallida. The sequence goes on along the minus strand of JANAVB010024600.1, from coordinate 8,251,812 downwards.
CGTTGCATAGCGCTTGGACGATCGGCACGAAGCAAAGTAATCGGTGGGTGATTCGACCCTTCTTTTCTACTCTGTCCCGCAAACTTATTCCTTGCTTCGAATTCATTCAAATCGAACGATACCAAGTTAATTGCATGCCAATCCACTAAGGTCAAGAACTCGAGAAAAATGTATCGATTTTGAGTAATCTACTCTGAAAAATACAAGTTTCTCACATAAACAGAAAAGTTTAAGGTTCTAGTAAAAAGATAGACTATTTCAAGTGCTGCAAAATAATATGAAACGTCGATCATGGGTTATGATGCCTCGGACAATTTGGTGCCCACGGGGTGCTAAATCGGTGTACGGCTTTGGGGAAAATGAATCGTTGCATGAGTTGCGAGAAATGATAATGCCGCTCGATACTATCCACACTATACAAAACCGTTGCATATATGAAACTGTTCGCACATAGGCATGGTCATGGATAGCTTGTACACAAGTTCATTTTCCTCGAAACGGTATCCGGGGCATCAAAACTGATTCGTCCTAGGGGGAATAATTTATCGTGCTTCGGCGCGAGGCATGCGGGACCTTCAGTAAGGCTTACAACCTAGGCTGAAAGGGTAGCATAGCATGCCAACTTCGATTAAGTCCCTAGTGGTGCATAGCACCAATAACCGCATATAAGATAGTTGCATGCTCACCTATTGTCTTATGCAGGTGTAAATATTATCTCTGTTTTCATGCAGGGACGAGCACGGCCGTGGTAAGAAATATGATAAACTGCGATGTTATACTGTATGCTTTATTACTCAAAGACGGCTATCGAGTATGAACTGAATTCATTTAGTTCTAATAGAAAGACAACTCTAAAGCATGCCTACCCTAACGATCAGAGTCGGTTTAGACGAGTTGGTTCATCTCGTCCACTTAGCAAGTGTGCTAATCCCCTCCCCCAATTTCTCCAGGTGCGGCGGGCGCTCCAACCTAAAACGAAGCTGAAGTGCGGAGAGGCGTTTTGAAGCTCTTCCTATGCTGAAGTATTTTGAAGCCAATTCAAGTCGACGGCTTATGTATAAAGGGGCAAATGTATGGGACGGCAAGCGTAGTTCAGGCAACTTGTCGAATGTATTTTCTTCTGTTTTCAATCAATGTAGCCGCAATGGCATCCAATGTAATTACGACTTGCACTTCGTTGCAAGCTATAAATGAAAAGCATTTCTATCTTCCTATATTGCATCTTAAATTCTGATGTGATTTGTGAAGTTTCAACTTGGCGTATTAATATCAAAACCAACGCAACGTTCTGCCTTGTACGAGTGCAATTCCACACTCATACGACATCACGCCTTAGCGAGGACGATCGAATCGACAAAATTAATATCGGGGACGAACGTTGCCGACTCGGGGCGTGACAATTGGTATCAGAGCGCAGTTATGTTTCCTCGAATTTTCGAAAGATGTTTCATTGTTGGAATGTCCGTTGCGATGGCTCGATTGAAGGCTTGTCGGCATGCTGCGTGAAATACAAGTTCCATACCGGTAAGCTCGTAGATATTTAAAAAAATACTAACGGGTTTACACTGTTTGTAGAAATGACTAAGCGAGATAAGAAAATTGCCGGCCCAACAACCCAAACTGTGGATAGTACGTCGAGCACAAAGAGCACTGGCCCTAGCGAGACGACTATGGAGAAGATGCTACAGTTGATGGAACTGCAGCAGCAACAACTTCAGATGCAATTCAAAGCCCAATTTGATGTGCAGCAGAAGCAGATGACCGCCCTGACTCAGATAGTGAGCAGGATGGCGGGCGATACCAAGGCGACGGACGCGGTACTCGAAGGAAAGCACGGTGATCCAGAAGAAGATGAGGAGGAAGAAGTCCTCCCGTAAATGATAAACTCTCCTTCCATGCTCAAAGTGAAGGAGTTTCGCAAAATAAACCCGCCGAAGTTCAACGGCCGAGCAGAGCCCGACGTGATAGTTGGATGGCTCGCAGAGATGGAGGACTTGTTCGATCTCCTCTGCATCGAAGGGTCCCAGAGGGTGGCCTGTGCGGCGCTGCAGTTACAATTAAGTGCACATGACTGGTGGACGGCGAAGAAATAAGAGATCTGTGAAACCGATGCCAACAAAAAGATTTCTTAGGAAATATTCAAGACAGCCTTCCTTGAGCAGTACGTTCCTCGCGCCATCCGTCGATAGAAGGGGGATGAGTTTATGATGTTGAGGCAGGGGAATATGAGTGTTGAAGATTATGATGCAAGCTTCTCAAAACTTGCAAAATTTGCCGGCGCCTTCCTGCCCAACAAAGAAGAATGGTGCGAGCGTTTTCAGCAAGGCCTCAACAACGAACTGCGTAGGGACGTCATGAACCAACGATGCGAAACTTATCGTGAATCCTACGAAGCTGCACTTGATAGTGAGCGAATCTTTGGCCGTATGTCACAAAGGTTCGTGCCTGTCGTTCGCAACAACTTCAACAAGCGTCCTAATGACGCTGGAGGATCGGGAGTACAAAAGCGCCCAAACATGTCTGAGAATCGTGGTCACTTTGCTGCAGTAAATTGCAATAGATGCGGCAAGCATAGGCACCGAGCACCCGATTGTAGATTGAGAACATGCTTCAGGTATGGCGAGCTAGGCCACTTCAGTCAATATTGTCAGGCGGGGAAGCCGAATCAACACAACCCACCAAGGAACACTCCGAATCCATATAAAGCGCCTACACTACAAGACGCAAATGCGGTGCCTGTGAACCCGCAGAATCAACGCCACGGAGCTCAAGGCCGAGTTTATACCTTAACTCGGGATGAGGCGTTTGCGTCCGATACGGTTGTAATAGGTATATTACTCTACAAAGATATACCTGCTCGAGTACTATTCGATTCGGGTGCGACGCATAGCTTTATATCTGCTGATTATACGAAAAAAATAAAATAACCATGCAATCACTAGATATAAATATTAGCGTTAGCACTCCGTCGGGAGTCGATATGCATGCAAACTTTATTTGTAGGGATGATCACATTTGTATCGGAGGAAGATATCTATCCTTGGATGCCGTCGTGCTAGACATCAAGGATTACGACATAATCCTGGGCATGGATTGGTTGGGCGCTTGTCGTGCAACGATCGAGTGCACGGAGAAGAGAGTGGTGTTTCATCTTTCTGACGAGACAGAGTTCTCATATTCGTGCGATACGGCCTCGAAGACGGCGATGATGGTATCGGAAATCTCGGCGAGGCGTATGCTGCGTTTCGGCTGTGCGGGATACTTGGTATCAGTTCGAGACACGCGGACGGATAGTACAAACACAATGCAGACTGATATTGTGGCATATTTTCTCGATGTTTTTCCTGACGAGATGCCCGGGATGCCGTCGGATTGAGAAATTGAATTCATCATCGACACCTTCCCGGATACACGGCCGATATCAAAGGCGCCTTACCGAATGGCTCCAGCAGAACTGAAGGAGCTGAAGGTGCAATTATAAAAGTTGCTAGATCACGGATTTATTTGCCCTAGCGTCTCTCCGTGGGGAGCTCCCGTACTGTTCGTAAAGAAGAAGGATGGGTCGTTGCGGCTATGCATCGACTATCGGAAACTCAACAAGGCGACCGTGCAAAACAAGTATCCTTTGCCGCGAATCGACGACTTGTTTGACCAACTGCAAGGTGCAACAATATTTTCAAAAATTGATCTTCGTTCAGGCTATCATCAATTGAAGATCAAGTCCGACGACGTATCGAAGTCTGCCTTCCGCACTCGATATGGTCATTACGAATTTCTCGTCATACCGTTCGGTTTGACGAATGCCCCAGCCGCGTTCATGGATCTGATGAACCGAGTCTTTCGACCTCAAATTGATAAATTTGTAGTCGTATTCATCGACGATATCCTTATCTACTCAAAGAATCGAGAAGAGCACGCAGAACACTTGAAGACGGTACTGCAGATTCTGCGTGAAAACAAATTATACGCCAAGCAGAGTAAGTACGAGTTCTGGATGAGTAGCGTGACATTCCTCGGGCACGTAATCTCTGCCGAAGGTGTCGCAGTGGACCCAAAGAAGATTGATGCAGTGGTGGATTGGAAACGACCTGCCTCGGCTAGCGACATTCAGAGTTTCCTGGGCTTAGCGGGCTACTACCGTAGGTTCGTGCGAAGCTTTTCAAAACTAGCATCGCCTCTGACTCGCCTCACCCAGAAGGGAGTAGTATTTGAATGGAGCGACGACTATGAATCCAGCTTTCAAGAGTTGAAGCAACGGCTCGTCTCAGCTCCAATCCTTGCACTTCCAGACGGTCCAGAAGGCTTTCAGATATTCAGCGACGCATCGGAAACTGGCCTCGGGTGCGTACTCATATAGAGAGACAAAGTCATCTCCTACGCTTCACGGTAGTTGAAGCAGCACGAGAAAAACTACCCGACGCACGACCTAGAATTGGCGGTGATCGTCTTTGCGTTGAAGTTATGGCGGCACTATCTCTATGGTGTGGCATGCAGAATCTACACAGATCACAAAAGCCTGAAATACTTATTTACGCAACGGGAACTCAACCTACGACAGCAACGATGGCTCGAACTCATAAAAGACTACGAGCTAACGATCGAGTATACGCCGGACAAGGGAAACATGGTGGCCGACGCACTTAGCAGAATGTTTATGGGAACACTAGCCATAAACAAGGAGATACGGCGAGACCTTGAAGCGATGGGTATCGATCTCGGAATTGAGTATCGACACCTGCACCTAGCTCAGCTGAAGTTAGGATCGAGCCTGCTTAGCAAGATAAAGACCGCACAGGAGGACGACTCATTCCTGAAGAAAATGCGCGAGCTGATTTCAACGGGAAGGGCGACTGACTTTGCAGAAGACAGAGACGGGACGATGCGACTAAAGGGAAGGCTTTGCGTTCCTGAAACTGCCGAACTCAGAAAAGAAATTATGACGGAGGTGCATTATGCGAAGTACTCGTTACATCCTGGAAGCACCAAGATGTACAAGGACTTGCGCACAGGCTTTTGGTGGCACGGCATGAAGAAAGACGTAGCTATGTTCGTATCACAATACATGGCGTGTCAGCAGGTGAAGGCGGAACACCAAAGGCCAGGCGGAGAGCTGCAGAATATTGCCATTCCCGAGTAGAAGTGGGACAATATCTCGATGGATTTTATTGTGGGATTTCCGAAGACGCCGCAGGGGAATAACGCGATTTGGGTCATTGTTGATAGATTGACCAAGTCGGCTCACTTCATCGCAATTAAAGTAGGATGGAGCGTCGATCGGTTAGCGCAAATCTACGTCGATGAGATTGTTCGACTGCACGGGATACCGACGTCAATAATTTCGGACAGAGACGGGCGATTCCTATCGCGTTTCTGGACGAGCCTCCAAGCGGCGATGGGGACCAAACTGAACTTTAGTTCGGTGTACCATCCCCAAACAGACGGTCAGACGAAGAGGGCAATCAAATCTTAGAAGATATGTTGCGTCTGTGTGCTATCGACCTAAAGACTAGTTGGGATACGCATTTGCCGCTTGCGGAGTTTGTGCATAACAACAGTTATCTGTCGAGCATTCAGATGGCTCTATATGAAATGCTATACGGGAGAAAGTGTCATTCGTCGATATGCTGGGATAAAGTCGGAGAGCGACAAGTGCTTGGACTGGAACTGGGGGAGCAGGCCGTCGAAAAGGTCCGCTTGATTCGAGATAGACTCCGCATCGCGCAAAGTCGACAAAAGATCTACGCAGATCTTCATCGACGACCGCTAGAGTTCTTGGTCGGGGACCATGTGTTTCTGAAAGTAACGCCCATGCGCGGTGTGATACGGTTCGACGTTAAAGGCAAGCTGAGCCCGAGATTTGTAGGCCCCTTCGAGATCATTGAGCGAGTTGCGACGGTTGCTTATCGGATCGCACTACCTCCTGCCTTAGCTGATGTGCACGATGTTTTCCACGTTTCATAACTTCGAAAATACGTGCACAATCCAAGTCATGTGGTTACCTTTGATCAGTTGGAGCTACGTACTGACTTGTCTTACTCGGAGGAGCCTATTCAAATTTTGGACCGCAAGAAGAAGGTGCTACAAAATCGGTCGATGTCCTTGGTCCGCGTGCTTTGGCGGAACCATTCAGTCGAGGAGTCGACGTGGGAGATAGAGGCGGAGATGAAAGAGAAGTACCCTGCGTTGTTCGTCTAAATTAAGGTCAGACCCTTGTTCTTAAGTTTCGGGACAAAACTTTTTTTTAGTGGTATATTATGTAGCGCCCCGCTTTCGATAGGCGACGGAACTTCATAATATGCTTGCACCGAGTCAGATCGGTCGGGAACTTAGATGGCCATCTGACTCGATTGCTAAGCTTGGTAAACGAATAACGCCTTGCGGCATCGATTCAAATCGATTTGGACGGAAGTTACGAGAATCGATCCAACTAATGGAAGGACTTCTGTTGGAATAAGTCCTAGATGCAGCGGGCTGTGTCTCGGCGAGCGAGCTCTATATAAGAGTCCCTTCGACGGGACCGGACCGTTGTATGGTTTTCTTGGAGCTTTGTCGCTGGGCTTGATGAAGTGCTTTCGCGTCGTTTTCATGGATGCAATTACAATTTTGATGCAAGGAGAAAAAAGGAATTCTAACAAAGCGTTGGTGCCATTGCAGGAGCTCGCGTAACTAAAGATTGACGTTGTGTAGCGCTTGGACGATCGGCACGAAGCAAAGTAATCGGTGGGTGATTCGACCCTTCTTTTATACTCTGTCCCGCAAACTTATTCCTTGCTTCGAATTCATTCAAATCGAACGATGCCAAGTTAATTGCATGCCAATCCACTAAGGTCAAGAACTCGGGAAAAATGTATCGATTTTGAGTAATCTACTCTGAAAAATACAAGTTTCTCACATAAACAGAAAAGTTTAAGGTTCTAGTAAAAAGATAGACTATTTCTAGTGCTGCAAAATAATATGAAACGTCGATCATGGGTTATGATGCCTCGGACAATTTGGTGCCCACGGGACACTAAATCGGTGTACAGCTTTGGGAAAAATGAATCGTTGCATGAGTTGCGAAAAATGATAATGCCGTTCGATACTATCCGCGCTATACAAAACTGTTGCATATATAAAACTGTTCGCACATAGGCATGGTCATGGACAGCTTGTGCACAAGTTTGTTTTCCTCGAAACGGTATCTGGGGCATCGGAACCGATTCGTCCTAGGGGAATAATTTATCGTGCTTCGGCGCGAGGCATGCGGGACCTTTAGTAAGGCTTGCAACCTAGGCTGAAAGGGTAGCGTCGCATGCCAACTTCGATTAAGTCCCTAGTGGTGCATAGCACCAATGACCGCATATAAGATAGTTGTATGCTCACCTATTGTCTTATGCAGGTGTAAATATTATCTCTGTTTTCATACAGGGACGAGCACGGCCGTGGTAAGAAATATGATAAACTGCGATGTTATACTGTATGCTTTATTACTCAAAGACGGCTATCGAGTATGAACTGAATTCATTTAGTTCTAATAGAAAGACAACTCTAAAGCATGCCTACCCTAACGATCAGAGTCGGTTTAGACGAGTTGGTTCGTCTCGTCCACTTAGCAAGTGTGCTAATCCCCTCCCCCAATTTCCCCAGGTGCGACGGGCGCTCCAACCTAAAATGAAGCTGAAGTGCGGAGAGGCGTTTTGAAGCTCTTCCTATGCTGAAGTATTTTGAAGCTAATTCAAGTCGACGGCTTATGTATGTTTACAAAAACAAATATATGAACTTTATTTCAACAAACTTTGTAAAGAGATTACAAGAATTCTGGGAAAGTACAACTATAGGAATCCAATCTAGAAGACGATTGCTTTATCCCTTGGACGATGTGAACTTTGAAGATGGTAGCCTCTGAATTTGAAGGCAAAAGCCTCGGAAGAATGCAGCAGCACTTGGGCAAGAACTCCTGAACTCTCTGATATTTTTGAACTTTATGTCTGATCCCCTGGAATGAAGACTTGAAACTCTATTTATAGAGTTCTAGAAATAACTACTTTTTAGTTATTCTGGATTGCGCATGTTGGATTGTGCATGCACTGGATTGCACAACTTTAGACTGCGCAGGCAGTTGTCTGATCGTGGGCCAACTGTCTTGGACACATGGCATCATTTAATTGAAATGCGCATGATCGTGTACAGACAGTTGCCACGTAGTGAGCAATTGATGGCATGAATGCCACGTGTACATTTGTCAGTTATCTTGATAAAGTACGCCACATGTATTGCGCTGACTTTGGATTACGCTAGGATGGATGGCGCTGGCATGGACTGCGCTGCAGACAGAGTGTGCTGTATGTACAGCTGTCCGCGAGCACTGTACGGCGTAATAAACGAACAGTCTCTTCGTTCTTTGTGCTGTCAGTTGTCAAAAGATTTGATTGTGTCAGGTAATGATGATATGGCCACGTCAGCTTGCGCACTTGAGAGTGTGTGCAGTCCGGTCTGCACAATCTGGATGATGCGTAATCTGATGTCTGCGCAGTTCATTTGAAAGCTATTTTTCTTGATTTTCATGACTTTGTTGATGGGTGCAACTTGATTTTTTAGGACCTACAAGACCCCCTTCAAAGTTTTCAAAAGTTGAATTTATTCAAAATTTTGAAATACTTTGAATTTTGAATTTTAATTCAAGTTGCACATATATTGAGCTGTCTGTGCAATCAGATGAATCAGCCCCTGCTTTTTCGGCGTAATCTGTGGCGGCCGTTTGTTCTTTGAAAAACTATAAATAGTTCCCTCGATCCTTCAAATTATTCTTTACTTGCTTTCATTGTGTTTGAGGGAGAGAAACCCCGTGCCTACTCCGACTTCAGCCTTTCTCCCCCGTCGATCTCATGGCTCCTAAGCGTTCCTCCGCCGCCGACAAGGACAAGGCCCCCGCCGAGTCTTCGACTCGTGTTGCGCCTCGTCCTTCCCGTCATAAAACTGCGCACCCTGCTTTGCGAGGTAGACAACCCGATCGAAAACTCTTTTTAGGGTTTTTTCGACTTTGCTGGATCTTAAAATCCATCTCTTTTTAGAGATGTGATCATACTGCACCACCCTTTTTAGGATTTTGGTTGCATGAACACATTATTCTTCATTTTTATAAAGAATATCTTCTCGCACAATTGGTTGAATTGTGCTGGCAAAAGTCAGCACAATCGGCTGATTTGCGCAATCTTGTCAGCGCAAAATGATGCTTGCACAAGCTTTGTCAGCGCAATCTGATGGTTGTGTAATATGATGTTTGCGCAATCTGATGAGAAAATTTCTGACTTGACTTGTACTGAATTTTGTTTTTTATGTTTGATGCAGTTAACACCAGAGAAGATCCTGAATATGAAACATTTGTAGGAACTTTAGCTGAGCCAGATTTCAAAGAAGACTTATCTTATGTGCTCTTTCCACAATATGCCCTTCCATCTTCTCGCCAGACTATTTTGATAGCACAGGATAACGAGACTTTGCTAAGTCTGATAAATGGACAGCCTTTACAATCTGCTGACGCTGTCACTCATAAGAAACCTATGTTTCTCTTCGGCGATGCCATTGATAAAAGTTCTCAACCAAGACCCCGAGTTGAGTCGAGAACTTTCCAATGGAATAAGAAATTGATCAAGTTACCAGACCTAGCTAGATGTCTTCCTCTAGCAAGATATGCTCATGCGAGCCATCCTAGGAGGATGGACTGGGATATTACTCCCCTTCAACATGCACGGACCGGAAAGATCTGTGTCAAGAAAGACCAGAATAATAGAGACGTGTTCTATAGTTCTTCCGAACGACACAGCACTTTATTAAGAGGGTTGAAGCCAGTTTGTATCCCTCCTGAGAATTCGTCTTTGTTGCTGCCGGTAAGGACACCGATTTTTGCCAATGAGTATGCCAAGGCAGAGGGCAGTTATCCGGATCAAGACATCCGGTTAACAGGTCTGGTAAACCCAGACATCAAAAGATAGAGCTGCATAGCCAACTGGATACTGGTCCAGTTTGAAGATGAACTCAGAGAAATTGAACTGTATAATGCGGTACACGCTACTGTATACGGCTTCTTTCCAAATCCTCATCTGTTTTTGGCTCTAGCAGAGAGGTATAACTACAGGACAGGGACGTTCATGACGTCCTGCGGGGAGATGGGCTTGGCTCTCCATGAGATGAAGTATATCTCATATTTACCAATGGGTGATTTGCCTTACGAGGAGTACATCCCGACCAACGACGAGTTAGATAGACTTCGTCGAGAGAATTCAAAGATGGTGGAAGTCTTTGATGAGCCATATGCTCTTTGTATTACAAAAGTGTCTCTTTTGGCACATGCTATTCATCCAAATGGTTGATTTATCTTTTTCTTAACCACATTATTGAGAAAAAGACAAAAGATCATGACTCATGCAACCCTGATTTTTTCTATCCCCTCAGCAACAGTGAAGTGCTAAAGATGATGGAGGAGAATAATAGAATGGATATCAGAGTTGATGATGAACACTAATATCCTCCTCTTAAGGCTGGAGAATTTGTGGAGAGCTTTATAAGAATGGGCTACAGGTCCATGTCTAAACAAGCCTAGCTGGCAGGATTTTTGACGTACTGGCTACGTCGATTCGTCATGCCTGGAGCAAGTGCTATAGACCGCTTCCATCGTGGTGTTCTTTTTGCTGCTGTCCGGTTAGTCTTCGGCTACCGGATGGATTTACTATCAGCGATGACCTGTAGGATAAATGCAGGTCTTCGTCTGTATGTTGATTCTATGCAAAAGTGCAAGGGTGATAAGGGGAACTTCCCTAGACTGGAGTTACCTTACACCTACTTATTCGGATGGTTGCTCTTGCATCATCCATCATTGATGAACCCTGCCATGGGAGCAGTTGGTGGCAGTTTTCTGCGCAGATTCTCACAGAGCAGGTGGATATACACTAGTCTGAGGGACTGCAGACGAACTCTAAACCTCGTCAAAGGATAGAATTTTCTTTGCTCTCCCCCTCCAACTGGTTATGAGCATATGGCAGCAAATCTGATTGACCTTGGGAGGCAACCAATAGGTCGAGTATCTTTTGAATGGCTGAAGACGATCAGACCATCACATTTAGTATACAGACTTGAGGAGGAATGCTACTTAGAACCATATCTGCCGAGTCGTTTCGCTCGTCAATTTGGATATGACCAATTCCATGTGGACAACGCAATAACTTGCTTACAAGGAAAGGGATACCTGATCGACGGTGCCAGAGCATGGGCTTACTACAATGCTCGAGACACAAAGACTGTGTTCTCGATGCCAAACAAAACTGATGCTGGTCCTAGAATGCTGTATACTTATTCACAGTTTTACACAGCTACAAATACATTTGCTGAAAACTATAGCCTCGTTGATAGTTTTGCAACAGCAAATCGTCTGAAGAAAGGAGCGACTAACACATTAGCTCCCAATAACGACGAAGAACATGAGCCAGTGGACGATCCATTGGAAGCTTCCAGAGAAGCTAATTTCCCTGAGGAAGTTAACCAACCTTTAAGAATTTCTCTGAAGGTTGTTAAGTCTCCGGTCAAGGAGAAGAAGAGAAGGAGAGAAGAGCCTTCTTCCCTAGCTGTGAAGAAGAAATTGATCTTGGAACATTCTTCAGAGAAAGTCACTACGAGATCACAATCTCGGCAGATGGCCGAGACAATTCAGCGAGAAGAAGCAGCTACGCCGACCTCTATTCAGAAACAGGTCGAGGTAGTAAATGTGGAGAGTCCTGAGAGGCCTCTGCATAGAAAGAAATTAGCCCACAGAAGAAAAAGAATGGTCTCTCCTCCAAGGCAAATATTGTCTTCGGTAGTAATAAATGCTGCAGCGGGAATTACTATGTCATCTCCCACTCCCGCCTCTGAACTTAGTCCAGAGCAGAGAGAGACAACTGAACAAAGAGAGAAGGCGACAGAGCCCATGGAAGATGCTGAACAAAGAGACGAGGCTGCAGAGCCCAGAGAAGAGGAAGCTGTACGATCTCCTTCACCAGTGGCAGTAACGACTCATCTTCCTGTTACACTGGGAATAACCCGTGAGGAGGAAGATCATCTCATGATCGAGGCATTGAATGATTGTGACTTTGGTTATCAAGAAGAAACTGATCATGCCGCTACTGCTGTTAGTGAAGAGGCTCCTGAGGACAGTGAGAGCGAGGAGAGCACCTCATCAGAGGCTGTTGATGAGACACAAAATCCTGAAGAGGATATTGAGGTCCAGACATCTCCCAGAGCTGTTGACACCCTGAATCCTGAAAAGGATGCTGAGGTGCCGGTATCTCCAGAGAAGATTACAGATGAAGAAGTGGACCTGGAGGAAACTCCAGTTGTTGCTCCCGAAGGTATAAAATGAAATTAGCAATCTTCTTTTAATAAATAGATTGATAGCTGACATCTTTATTCTTATCCATACAGAACCCGGATCTTCTCCAGCTCCTCCAGCGTGCACAGATATAGTGCTCGCAATGACGATAGCTAGTAGCAGTCGTCATTTATCATGCGGCTCCGAAGCAGGAAGTAGTCAGGCAGTAATGTCTGAGGCTACTTCTGCTCAGCTGGAATCTGTCCCAACAGATGACAGGCCTGTTACTGGACCAAGCTATGGTGAGAATGCTTTCACTTTTTGATCTTCTTTGATAGTAGCAAATGATAGTCATAATGACAAAATTTTAATTTTGCAGAGGAACAACCGAGAGGAGCGACCAGCTCTACTCTAGCTCCTTTATTCAAAGAACCTTCTGTCCAAGTACAAGAAACTGAATGTCCCGCCGCTTCATCGTCAACAGGAGTAGCTGCTACTCCTGGTGCTTTGGCTACCAATCAGTTTGTCATAAAATCATTTACCAAGTTCTTCTTTGATTCATTGGGACCTTTAATAAATAGAGTGATGGAGAAAGAAGATGCCGATTTCTCCTCGATTAGAGGTCCAACCTCTTATTTGGTAAATGCCATCCGCGATCAGGGTGATGAGCCTCAGGCCACTTTTTTTGAACACATATTAAATGAGCTGGAGACCTCAATAAATGGCTATAAAGAGCTCAACAAAGGAGAGGTAGAACTTTTAGTACAAGCTGAGTTTGAAAGAATGTCTCAAGAGGCTGCAATTGAGAAAGTTAACTTCCAAATTCTCCTGGATACTTTTGCCGCCAAGTCTGCTGAGTACAATTCCAAGGTGTAAACAGTGACCTCTGTTGCTGAAAGAAAAGAACAGAGAATTGCTGAATTGAAAGCAGAGATTGTCCGTCTTCAGGGAGAACTGGAAGATGAGGTCACCGAACATCAAATTGCAATTCAACAACTCGGTGCTCTAACCCAAGAAAGGGACGAATATGCTGAGGCTCATAATGCATAAATTACTAGCCGAATGGTAACTCTGCCAACCTTCAATGAAACATCTGGGATGGAAGAAGCCAGGAAGAGAGTGATGGAATCCCGCGAAGAGCGTCTGCAAATTCTGAAGCAACAGATTGTCAATCTAATGACACCTCCAGCTTAGTGTAAAGATATCTTGTATCTTCTTATTTTTGCAATATGAAGCTTTGTAATGTCTTGAATTTTGATCAATAAAAGACAACTTTTGTAGCTCTATTATTTGTTGCATATCTTGTTTAGATATAAATAATAGCGATAGAAAATATATTCAGAGGTACAGGACATGATATATTTCTGGATCTTGGAAAATAATCATATTCAATTATATCTGCTCAGAGGTAATATGGACGTGGCAAATATAATTTATTGAATATCATTATTTCAATAGACAACTTAATCAAAGATGACAAGTTGCTAAGAAGAACGAACTGGATGATTCGTCAAAATGTGAGAACGAAATGAATCGTCTGGATGAATGTAACGAACGGACAGGCCATCAAATAATGAATGTGTGAACCGTCAAGTGGATGTACGAACGGATGAACCGTCGAATGATGAACGGGCGAACCGTCAAGTGGATATAATGAATGAACGGGTAAACCGTCGGATAATTGTGGATAGAATGAACGGGTAAACCGTCGGATAGATGTGTGAATGGACGAACCGTCGAATGGTGAACGGGCGAACCATCAAGTGGATATAATGAATGAACGGGTAAACCGTCGGATACTTGTGGATAGAATGAACGGGTAAACCGTCGGATGAATATGTCGCTTCATAGTCTTACGACGCTCTGTCTATAAATAGAACAGAAAGTCATATGAGATGGTCATTTTCACTTTTCAGCATAAAGATGTCGTCTGGAGATGCATTCAGGAAGGCTGAGATCGTCCTGAAGGCAGAAGCGGGGACTGAAGGACGTTCAGACAAGCCAGCTCAGCAGATGATAGCAGGTGAAGGTTTATCTGCCCCCAAGCCGCCAAAGGACATCTTGGACTTCCTTCTCGAACTAGGGAAGACTGAAGAAGAAGAAGCTATGAGAATGGCTGCTTGCAAGTTTCTGGTGGGTTCTAGCAAGAATGTTCTCGACTCTTTTGCTGATCATGTCTTTGACAAGGACGGCAGTGGTCTGCATCCTAATTTCGAGAAGGATGATAGTGACCTTCCTTGATATCATGTAACATCGTTTATGATGTAATAAAAATCAAACTTTATTTATGAACTGTCTGATCATATTTACATAAAATCTCTGTTACATTTATACATAGTATTTTTTGAGGAATTTGCCATTGATAGGCATCATAGCAACTCGACCATCTAACTCTGAAAGTTGATAGGCTCCATTTGAAAAGACTTTGCTGATAATGTAAGGCCCTTCCCACCTTGCATCGAACTTGCCTTTGCTTGAATGAGTCATTGTCATAGGACGTCTGACTGTTAAAACAAGCTCTCCTTTCTGAAAGGCTCTAACTTTAACTTTGCGGTTGAAAGTCTTTGAGATGCGGGCTTGGTATAACTCAATATGCTGTTGAGCTAATAGCCGCTTCTCATCGAGCGCTTCTAACTCTTGAAGTCGGAGAAGATCATTGTTCTCTGTAGTGAGCTCGTTGGCGATAGCAATCCTCAAGGACGGAATTTGGAGTTCCAGAGGCAGAACTGCTTCACAGCCGTACACCAAAGAAAATGGTGTACAACATGTAGGGTTGCGGACCGTAGTGCGGTAGGCCCAAAGACATTCTCCAAGCTTTTCACTCCAGCTTCGTTTGTTAGTGGACACAAACTTTTTGAGGAGCTTGATGATAGTCTTGTTGAAAGCTTCAGCTAAGCCGTTAGCAGCAGGATTGTAAGCTGTCGAAGCAATATTGTCAATCTGGTGATCGTTACAGAACCTTGTAAACTTTTGACTAATGAACTGAGGTCCGTTGTCATGGATGATCCTTCGAGGTACACCAAATCGATAGATGACATGGTGTTTAATGAAGTTGATGACACTGCTAGTCTTGACTTCAGCCAATGGTATAGCTTCGGCCCATTTCGAGAAGTAATCGATTATTGCCAGGATGAACCGATGTCCTCTAGAAGAAGGAGGATTGATGGGACTAAAGATGTCCATGCCCCAAGCTTCGAAAGGCCAGGAGGCGGCCGTCGGATGTAAGAACTCCGATGGTTGATGAATGAAGTCTGCGTAGATTTGGCAAGCTCGACACTTCCTTGCATATTCGATGGCATCAGATACCATAGATGGCCAATAATAACCCATGCGGCGGATGCGATCCTGTAGTTTAGGACCGGGTTGATATGCTCCGCAGACACCGTCGTGAGCTTCACGCAATACTTGCTTTGCTTCATCACCAGCTAAACAGCATAAGAGTAGGTCGTCATAAGTTCGCCGGTAGAGAGTCTTGGTGGTCTGATTGTAGTAGAATCGCAGAGACCGTCGACGAATACTCGTAGCCTCCTTAGAATCTTCAGGGAGTATGTCATGAACTACGAAGTCGATGAAAGGAGCTCTCCAATCTTCATCGATAACATTGACTTCAGTAAGATTACTGAACTTAATATTATGATTGTTTTCAACACAGAACAATTCCCAATTAGAGATGACCACCACCTGCTGTCTTCTGATGGGGATGGCTAAGACTGCTGCAAGATTGGCCAAAGCATCGGCTTCAGTATTGCAAGCTCGACGTACATATTCGATGAAGAAGGCTTTGAATGATGTAGCCATGTTGATTGCCGCTTCAAAGTAAGGCATTAGATCTTGATGGCAAACTTCATAAGTTCCTCTAACCTGGTTAACAACCAGCTTAGAATTACCATAAACTTCAAGATACTCGATGTCAAGTTGTTTGGCTAACTGAAGGCCGATGAGTAGAGCATTGTACTCTGCGACATTGTTGGAGCAAGGCTCATCTAGGGAGTATGCTATTTGAATAGCTGACCCGTCTGGAGAAACAAGGACAACTCCAACTCCTGCGATAATAGCACCATTGGGTCCAATCCTGGATGCACCGTCAAAAAATAGACGCAAAGTAGAAAATTTTTCAGAGATTGTATTAGATTCCAATGTCTCATCTGGAATTTCATCATAGAGTTTGGATGTCTCTGGAACAGGATGAGCTGCTAAGAAATCTGCCAGTGCTTGACCTTTGACAGACTTTTGAGGAACATATACCATGTCATATTGGGCTAGCAGAATGGCCCATGTAGCCAGTCGAAAATTGAGTGTGCTGGGCTTCTTCATCAGTACCCGAAGAGGATTAACTCGGGATATGACATGAATAGTTTGGCCAATGATGTAATGCCGAGTCTTTTGAACAGCAAACATAAGAGCTAGGCATTCTTTTTCGACCGGACTATAACGGTGTTCGATACCAATCATAGTACGACTGAGATAGTAGATAGCTTGTTCGTGGCCTTCTTTGTCCTTTTGGGCAAGTAAGGCACCCAATGAATGATCCATAGCACGGACATACATTAAGAATGGTATGCCAGAGATTGGTGGCACCAAAACTGGTGGGTTCATGAGATACCGTTTGATGTCATCAAATGCTCGTTGATATTCTTCGGTCCAAACGAAAGATACACCCTTCTTCATGAGTTGAGTGAATGGTTTGCAGCGTCCAGACAGATTCGAAATGAATCTCCTAATGTACGCAAGTCGACCTTGGAATCCTCGTAGCTCTTTTAGGTTGCGTGGAGGACGCATCTCTTGAATGGCTTTGATCTTCTCGGAATCCACGTGTATACCCTTAGAGGTAATGACGAAGTCGAGAAATTTACCACTAGAGACACCCAAGAATGACTTGGTGGGATTCATTTTGAGTTGATGTTGGCGCATAAGATTGAAGATAGTTCTCAAGTCTTAGATATGATCTTCCTTTAGACGAGTTTTGACAGCAATATTGTCGACATAGCATTCGACGGTCTTGCGCAGATGATCTCGAAAGATTGTACTCATGGCTCGCTGGTAAGTTGTACCAGCATTCTTGAGACCAAATGGCATGACAGTATAGCAGTAGACTCCGCGAGGAGTGCGGAAAGAAGTATGTTTTTCATCTTCTGGATTCATCCGAATCTGATTGTATCCGGAGAATCCGTCCATGAAAGATATTCTTTCGAACCCACAGGTGTTGTTGATCATGACGTCCGTAATAGGGAGGGAAAATTCATCTTTTGGACATGCTTTATTAAGATCTCGAAAGTCGATGCAGACTCGAACTTTTTCGGTTTTCTTTAGAACTGGGACGACATTGGCTATCCAATCAGGATGCTATTCTTCTCGGATAAAGCCACAAGCGATGAGCTTCTTGACTTCATCGTCGAATGCGTCCATCATTTTTGGCTTGAAACGTCGTTGTTGTTGTTTGACCGGTTTTGTATTCGGCAAAATGTTCAATTTGTAAGTAGCAACTTTGGGATCTAGACCTGACATGTCTTCATAACTCCAGGTAAAGACATTAATGTATTCTTTAATCAGAAGAATTAATTCTTGCTTATCTGCCTCTGGAAGGTTCTTGCTGATGAATATTGGACGAGGTGATCTGCTCTCTCCTACATCAACTTGAACTAATTGATCTTCAGTAGGAGGTTCCCTTTGTTCGAATCGGAGTTCCCATTGGGTATCCATTCGTTGAGCCCAAGGATCTGCTTCAGGATCTTTTTCAACATCCTCGTCATAGCCTTCTGGAAGTTCGACGGAGACCATGTTAGAAGATACAGTCAATCGATGAACTTGACCGATGCTGGTGTCAGAATCCCATGATCTGGAATCAGAAGAGTTAGAACGCTCCTCACTATCGGATTCAGAAGCTGCTGGGGATAATACCGGAGGTGAAGCATATCCGAGACCTCTTTTGGTCCTGCTGTAGTACATCTCTGACTTTTCTTTCGGAACAGCCGTACGGAGAGAAGTTTTTCTACCCTTACCGTAGTTGAGGCCGCTCTTGAAATCGTAACCCATCTTCTGGATGATGTCTTTTGATTGCTGACTGTAACGATGGAGTTGAAGATGCCCTGTGTCGTTAATTTTGCTATCATCCGTATAACTGAATTGTTGTTCCGGTCCTTTACTAAAAAGTATTGGACTCTCGCCTTTCTTATGAGCAGGAACAACACGATAGGAATCTTTTGGGTGTTCAAGTGAAACTTCTGTTTGAAGAGATTGTAAAACTCCCATTGTAAATGATTGAAAGCTATCTAACATATCCAAATAGCACTTAGCATGATAAATGACATCAGTATACTGGAAAGTAGATGCTTTTTCATTGATTTGTACATTGGTGTTTACAGCAGGACCTTTAGCGTTAGCAGGCTTGGTCAGATTGATTACAAGAGGGGAAGAAGAAGAACGTGGAGGAGGATTGGCTTTGTTACGACGGAGGTCGATAACAAGCGGCTCAGAGGAGGTGAGCTCCCTTTTTTCCTTGTTATGAGATAAATCAATAACAAGTGGTTCAGAAGAGGTGAGCTGCTTTTTATCCTTGTTACGACGTAAGTCGATAACAAGTGGCTCAGAAGAGGTGAGCTCCCTTTGATCCTGATCCTCATCAGTAGATTGCTTCTGGACTGGCAAGTGAATAGCCAGTAGTTTGGAAGACTGAGGACGAGAAACATGCCCTTTGATAGGAATGATAAGGGTATTATTGGGCACTGTTTCTTGCTCTTCTTCAGTGTCCAGAGATAGGACAACCTTCATGAATTCATCCTTGTACAAACGAGCATCATTGCAATATGCTTCAATGCCTTTGAAAGGATAGAGATCAGCAACTTCCTTTTGTACCTCTCCATTGTCATCAACATATTTAAAACATTGATGGAGAGTCGAAGGGACAATGTTATGCTCATGCAGAAATGGTCTTTCTAGCAAAACATTGTAGGAACAACCATGGTTGTCGATGATGTAGAAGGTAACCTTTGTGCGAAGATTGCCTATTTAGAGTTTTAGGCGAATCTTGCCCAGAGGTTCACTCCTGCCCTGGTTGAACCCGAGAATAGTGGTGATTGTACTAGAGAGACTATGCACTGGGATCTTCAGCGCATCCAACATTGTCTTCGGCATGATACTGAGAGCAGACCCTGGGTCTATCAGAATACGATCGACTTTCATCGAGTCGAAATATCCTGTATAGTAGAGAGGACGATCGTGCCTGTTGTCTTCCATCAGTATGTCATCTTGTGTGAAAGTTATGTTTGGAATTAACTCTAACACACTATGACAATGGAGGCAAGAGACTGGTTCTGCTTTCGACTTCTTAAGCAGGGCTAGACAGGTTTCTGCTTGCATGAGAGCCTCGCTCAGAGTTTCCCGAGTCTCTTTGGAGAGGCGCAAGAGCTCGAAGATTGACAGCCGGGCCGGTGTATTGGCTAGTTGAGCCAGGATGTCAAAATTATAAGGCTTTTCAAGTCCGAAGGGAGCTGACTTCTTCAAAGGTTTGTCGAAGCGGACTTGTTGTTTGCCTTTGTCAGCGACCGTCGGCTTAGGAGGAATGGACACTACAACCGGTGAGGATGTCGTAAGAATATCCTTAGTGGAAGTAGACTGCTCTGGAGCAGGCTCAGAAGAAGAAGCAGGATTCTCTTGAGCTTCGGGATAATCCTTTAGATAGGCTTTCCCTGATCTGGTGTCCAACAGGATTTCTTCATCAACTATGGGGTCAAAAGACACCATATTGCAAATTTTTGTCTTACCTTTGGAATGGTCTTTCTTCTTGGAGGAACAGGGAACTTTGAACTCTGAAGCAAGATCCGGATGAATCCACATAATCTCGCCATTGTCAAGAGACAAGGGGACGAGACCTTCACTTCGTGGAGGAGGGAGATTCTCGATCTCAAGAGTAGCTTTAGGGATAGGAATAACACCGTGCTGTACCATCTGGGGCGGGAAGTCACCAAATTGGACTGAGACCGTGTTTGCGGTAACAGTCTTCTCATCTTGCTGCAGAGTGACAACACCGGCATTGACCAGCTCTTGAATTTTGCCTTTGAGCACATAACATGCTCGAGTGGGATGTCCGATAAACCTGTGATAAACACAGTACTTGGGATGATCAGTCTTACCGACTTCATCGGGTTTCTTGGGATCTGGAAGTTGGATTTTATTGCTTTTGATCAAGCAATCAAAGATGCTAGCAATGTCATTCTCGTCAAAAGAGTACTCCACTTTCGGATGAGGTTCCCTCGGTGGAGGTGGTGAAGGAGTAGAAGTGGACGTAGGAGGAGCTACGTTAACTGCCAGAGATTCTTTGTTCCTGTTCAAATTGATGTTCAAAGTTTCTTTTCCCTTACGGTTATTCTGGCGATTGCCACCACCTGATGTCTGGTGTTCATCCCGGTCGGGGTTAGACATTTGTACCCCTAGTTGCTTGAATTTATCAGCGCTAACTTCAGCGGCTTTAGCGTTGACAATGAAAGATGGCCAGTCTTGGAACTGAGTAGATCCTGTCCACATACTGATGATAGGCAAAAGATTTGCCTTGCAGGTATCTATAGTGACAGCGGCTGGAGTTCCAGGAGGCATTTTCAAAGCTTCCCGACGGAACCTTTCAATAAAACTCTCAGCAGTTTCATTGTGTCTTTGTTTAATTTTGTTGAGGGCTGACATAGTCATGTCGTTGATCCCCTCATACAATTATTCCAGGAAGATTTGCTTTAGGCCAGAGAAAGAGGTGATATAACCATCGGGCAAGCTTCTGTACCAATCGTATGCTACGCCAGCTAAACAGCCGACGAATACTCTGGTAAGAAGAGCGTCATTTGGTTGAAGTTGGACAGTCATAACCTCAAAATGGTTAATGAACTGACTGGAAGAAGTGCTGCCATCAAACAGCGAGATGGTTGGGATCTTGTACTTCAGAGGAAATGGAACTTCTTTTCATTCAACTGGGTAAGGTTGTTTGATCCCCAACCTTTGCAAGTTGTCTTTCTCCTTGAAAGCTTCGAACTGAGTTCGCAAGAGCTTGACAGCTTCATTGGCATCTTCTACTGATGTAGAAGGAGCAGGCTGAACCACGGTGTTAGGAGGAGGAACAGCATGGTAAGCACTACCCCCAGTACCTGACTGACTGGGTGTAGGTTAGATTTGTACAGGAGGGATTGGAGAAGATGCTACCCCCAGCCCTGCATTAACAGGTACCGATGATGCTATGATTTCAGGATTTGTAGGAGGTACGGTCAGTGGTACTGTATGCTGGGCCACAATGATGGAATACATACTTGCGACCATTTCGGCCATGGTCTTCAGCTTATCTTCTAGCGCAGCTATTCTTTGTTCTTGACTAGCCGAACTGGAAGCATCTGGGTCTTCATTGACAACATAAGCTGTCACTTCTCTGGGTATAGTGGAGGACACTGTCTGTTCCGAACTCTTGCTGTATGCATCGTAGTCGGAGAAGGAATCATCTCCTGAATGAGAAGGAAGGGAATGACCAGAAGGATCTTAAAAATTCCTTTGACCGATTGTGTCTCGGCTTCGGGAACGGGTATGTCGGAATACTCCTTCAGAAGATTCTTGGAGTAGATCCAAATATTGCTGGCTTGGCCTGCGAGGCTTCCCGTGCTTGGAGCATTTCCTATCCCCAGTGTCTCTGGAAGTCATGTTGAAGAAGGCGTACAAAACCTCATCTTCATTTTCCGACATAGGTTCAGAGTTAGAAAAGTTCAGACGATCGAAGACAGATCGTCTTGTTGTCTGACAACGATACTTGATAACAACCTTGTGATTGCAGTGATGTCCAAGTGGTTGTACTGGGGATATTGGGATATTGTCCCGTTTTTGCTTGAGGTGTTCTCGGAGATCAGAAACAGCAACGGGACGAGCAGAAGTTCGAGGGACATATTCTTTGATAATATTCGGAACATGGTTCCGGTTCTTCAAATGTTTTGTCCCTTGAGTGTATAGGGAAGTACTCATTTTATTGGCATAGGTGTCCGGATTCTTGATCCTGGAGGTTTGCCTCTGATGCTGGTTGGTCTTCGGCATTGGCTGTTTACGTTTCACCGAAGTTGGCCTGTTGAGATAAGTTCTTAAATCAGCAAACTCACCCCCAGGGGTTTCTGTCTGAGACACCAACAATTTTTCCTGTCTTGAACGGGAGATCTGAAGAGTTGGGAGATCTTGGAACTCTGCTACCGGAGTAGGCAGAATACCTCTCTGATTAGTACTCTTCCCTTTGGCAAGGAGAGAAGAAGAATCCTTATGAGAAAGGGTTCTTGTACTGACTGGTGCCGGAGCACTTTCAGTTTGAACTTCTACGGTAAAAACCGAGGAAGACTGAAAAAAGACCAAAGGGCCTTTTTCTTTATTTTGGAAAGAAGGGTTAACTAAAGAGCGTTTCCCTCTGTTGTCTTCCAAGTCATGGGACGAGCAAGTTTGAGAAAAGACCAAAGGGCCTTTTCCTTTGTTCTGGAGAGGAGGAAGAATAGTCAAAAGACTACCCCCAGTGGATTGCGCAGGAGTAACAGGGTGCTGGAGAAGAGCAGAGCTTTTCCCTTTATTGTGAGAAGAGGAGAGATTAGCCAAAGGGCTGTCTCTTTTGGATTGCGTAGACACAGTTTGCGCATGGATTGATGGCGCACTGGCAGATTGCGCAGGAGGAGTTCTGGCAGAATGTCTTCTGGCCAGAGTCTCAGTGGTTTGCGCATCCAGTGTCTTGTTGCCAGAGTGTTTGTGTTTCACTCTGGTTGCTGGAGTAGTGGACTGCGCAGGAAAATTTGCAGCCAATTACGCCAGAGGAACAGGAGTCTTGCACTTTGACAGAGCAGCATATGAAGTGGTCTGTGCACTATTAATAGCAGACTGCGCTCGAGGAGTAGAGGCAGATTGTGCAACAGTCTTAGCAGCAGAGACATTAGACTGCGCAGCAGTTTTTGTGGCAGAATTACCAGACTGCGCAGCAGTCTTTGGGATCCACACTGGGCACACTTTGCTTGTGGCAGAAGTTGTTGCAGTGCGAGGAGTGGTCCTGGAGTTGATCATGGCTTCATAGGCTGTCTGGTTGACCTTCAAAACCAGTATCTTCTGCGTCTTTCCGATAGACGCAACGTCACATTGAGTTGTCACTTCCTCGTCGGAGGAGAAAGTCTTTCCCAGCAGAGTCGCCATTTTGTTTGCAAAAACAAATGTATGAACTTTATTTCAACAAACTTTGTAAAGAGATTACAAGAATTCTGGGAAAGTACAACTATAGAAATCCAATCTAGAAGACGATTCCTTTATCCCTTGGACGATGTGAACTTTGAAGACGGAAGCCTCTGAATTTGAAGGCAAAAGCCTCGGAAGAATGCAGCAGCACTTGGGCAAGAACTCCTGAACTCTCGGATATTCCTGAACTTTATGTCTGATCCCCTGGAATAAAGATTTGAAACTCTATTTATAGAGTTCTAGAAATAACTACTTTTTAGTTATTCTGGATTGCGCATGTTGGATTGCGCATGTACTGGATTGTACAGCTTTAGACTGCGCAGGCAGTTGTCTGATCGTGGGCCAACTGTCTTGGACACATGGCATCATTTGATTGAAATGCGCATGATCGTGTACAGACGGTTGCCACGTAGTGAGCAATTGATGGCATGAATGCCACGTATACATTTGTCAGTTATCATGATAAAGTGTGCCACATGCATTACGCTGACTTTGGATTGTGCTAGGATGGATGGCGCTGGCATGGACTGCGCTGCAGACAGAGTGCGCTGCATGTACAGCTGTCCTCGAGCACTGTGCGACGCAATAAACGAACAGTCTCCTCGTTCTTCGTGCTGTCAGTTGTCAGAAGATTTGATTGTGTCAGGTAATGATGATATGGCCACGTCAGCTTGCGCACTTGAGAGTGTGCGCAGTCTGGTCTGCGTAATTTGGACGATGCGCAATCTGATGTCTGTGCAGTTCATTTGAAAGCTGTTTTTCTTGATTTTCATAACTTTGTTGATGGGTGCAACTTGATTTTTTAGGACCTATAATGTATAAAGAGGCGAATGTATGGGACGGCAAGCGTAGTTCAGGTAACTTGTCGAATGTATTTTCTTCTGTTTTCAATCAATGTAGCCGCAACGGCATCCAATGTAAATACGACTTGTACTTCGTTGCAAGCTATAAATGAAAAGCATTTCTATCTTCCTATACTGCGTCTTAAATTCTGATGTGATTTGTGAAGTTTCAACTTGGCGTATTAATATCAAAACTAATGCAATATTCTGCCGTGACGAGCCCGCCAGTCCTGGTGGCACCCGTCGCCGGCAAACCATTTCTCCTCTACGTCCGTGTCATGGATCATTCCCTCGGCGCTCTGTTTGCTCAGAACAGCAACACACGCTATGAGCAAGCTATTTACTACCTCAGTAGAATACTGATCGGGGCCGAACACCGGTACAACCTCGTGGAAAAGGAGTGCTTGGCATTGGTATTTGCCATCCAGAAGACTCGCCATTATGTCTCGGGCCAGACGATTCATGTCATCTCCCGAGTCAATCCACTCAGAGTTCTCATGACGAAGCCAGGGTCATTAAATTCCCGGCTAGCTACGTGGGCGATCCTGCTAACACCATACAACATGGTGTTCGTTCCACAAAAAGCCGTCAAGGGTCAGGCTCTGGCCGACTTTTTAGCTGCACACCCCATCCCGGAGTCCTCCAGACTCTATGAAGACATCTCGGATGAGGTCCAAGAATCAAACGTCACCGAAGAAAGCTCCGTCTGGCGGGTGTTTTTTGATGGTGCGTCAAGAACTGGCCCCAAAGGCCAAATCATCGCAGGTGTGGGGGTAGTCTTGGTCTCTCCCGATCAGCTGGTCATCCAGCGCGCCTACTCCCTTTCGAAGTCGTGCTCCAACAATGTTGTCGAGTACAACGCTCTCATCATGGGACTCCAGCTGGCGCAACAGCTGGGGGTGGATCGTCTGGAAGCCTACGGCGACTCAAAACTCGTCGTTAACCAGGTCAGAGGGCAATACGAAGTTCGCCATGAAGATCTGGTTCCTTACCATGAAGTTGCATTGAACATCATTTCAACCTTCACCAAGTTCTTCATCGAACATGTACCTCGTTTACAAAATCTGGAGGCTGACGCTCTGGCTGGCCTCGCAGACTCATTAGCAGCACCCCTCGGGACTCAACACTATGTCACAGTAGTTGGTCGAGACTTGGTCTGTCCTAAAAATAACCTGTGCTCATAAGTGGCCCATGCCATGTCAACAAGAGCTGGTGTTAATGTCCGAGACTGGACGTTCCCATTCATCGACTTTGCTGTCTACAGAATTCTCCCAGAAGACCCAAAAGAAGCCGTCTCAGTCAGGAGGTGCTCCCTTTGATTCTACTACGATACAGCTACTAAAATGCTGTACCGACGCTCCTACAATGGACTTCTCCTGCGATGTCTGTCCAACGAAGAAGCAGTCGAAGCCCTTCGAGAAGCTCACGATGGAACCTGCGGAGCCCATCAACCTGGCCCTAAGTTGCAGGATCGACTGCGACGCATGGGCTACTACTGGCCAACCATGGCCGCGGACGCTGTCGACTATGCTAAAAAGTGCCATGCGTGCCAGCTTCACGCAGACTTCATCCATACACCGTCAGAACCACTACATCCTACAGTCGCCTCTTGGCACTTCGAAGCTTGGGGCATGGACATTGTAGGACCGATGACCCCTCCTTCATCGAGGGGACACCGCTTCATCCTAGCCATCACCGACTACTTCTCCAAATGGGCAGAAGCAGTTCTACTGGCGGAAGTGAAGAGCTCAAGGGTGATCAACTTCATCAAGTACCATGTCATCTACCGTTTTAGGGTACCCCGGAGGATTATCCACGATAACGGTCCTCAGTTCATCAGCCATGTTTTCAGCAGATTCTGTGACAAGAATCGCATTCAAAACGTGGCCTCAACCGTCTACAATCCGGCAGCAAATGGATTGGCCGAGGCGTTCAACAAGACTATCGTCAGGCTACTCAAAAAGGTCGTGTCATCCAATAAATGCGACTGGGATGAAAAGCTCGGCGAGTGCCTTTGGGCCTACCGCACAACGGTACGGACCCCGACAGGAAACACACCATTCTCCCTGGTCTACGGGAGCGAAGCGGCACTACCTCTCGAGATCCAGATACCCTCACTCCGCGTAGCAATCACAAACCAACTCACAGAAGAGGACAATCAACGTCACCGTCTGCAAAAATTGGAGGCACTTGACGAAAAGCATCTCCTAGCTCAACAACGCATTGAACTCTACCAAGCCCGTATATCACAGGCTTTCAACAAGAAGGTCAAGCAAAGGACTTTCCAAGTAGGTGACCTGGTTCTGGCAGTCAGGAGGCCGATGGTGTTAACTCACAAGACACCAGAAAAGTTCGAGCCCAAGTGGGAAGGGCCTTTCATCATAGAGACGGTATACTCAAACGGTGCTTACCGCCTCGCTAAACCCAATGGAGACTTGTTCATGATGCCCATCAATGGCAAGTTCCTAAAGAAGTACTACTTTTGACATCTTTCAGACATGTACTTCCACAAAGGATCAGTGGACCCAATCATCAGGGCTCACATACAATTCCCTTCCACAAAATCATATGCTTCCGGAACCCAACTGTTCTATGGCATCCTCCAGTAGAAGGACAACCACGTCCACATTACCTCTGAGTTGTTCCCCTACGCCCTACAAAGCGAAATCTTACACCCCGTAAGACTACGCTACCCATCATGTTACCACGTCCACATTACCTCTGAGTAAACATCCCGTACAGACAACCCCTGCGTTGCCGTACATTGATCGCAGAACTTCCAAGTCTACATTACCTCTGAGTAGTTCTGCGTATTCCCCAGAGTCATTTCTACCACGTCCATAATACCTCTGAGTAGGAAGATTCTGTCATTTGAAACCCATATTTGCCACGTCTACATCACCTCTGAGCAAACATGTCGGTTCTCTCGAACTTATTATCTGTACCTAAAAACCAAGGTGCACAAAAGATAATAGGTCCACACAAATCATCAAGTTTATGACAGCAAAAATGAACACACCACAAAAAACTTTGTATTCTTTATTTTCAAAAAAAGAGTAAAGGATTATACCTCCCCCAGCAAGAGTTGTAAATACACAAAAAAGAAGAGACTACGATCCCTAAACATCCCCGGGGTTGGCCGAAAGCTCTTCAATCCGACGCCTCAAGTCTGTCGCTCGAGTCTCCACAGTCGCCAGGACCCGGCGCTCAGCTTCTTGACGCATCGCTTCTATGGTCTCAGGAGAAGTGTCATCCTCATGCTTCTCATCCAATTGTTGTCGCTGCTGAGCCAGGGTAAGAGCCCGGTGGGTGAAAGCTGCTTCCTCCTTCTTAAATGCTACATGTTCAGCCTGGGCACGCTCAGCATCTAATAGGAGTCGAGCCTGCTGGTCCTCAAGGCGGCGAATCTGGGTATCAACCTCCGCGATACTAGCGTCCAACGCAGTTCGCAACTCCACCTTCTCCTGCGTGGACTGAGACAACCGCTCCATTGCAGCTTCAGTCTCAGCCACTTCGCGTTCCCAGACACCCACGGTGGCCTGATAAGAGGACTCAATCTCAGCAATCAGCTTCTCCTTTTCTGCGTCTATCAGGATGGAAAGATCATTCCGCTGGATACGCTGAAACTCGGAAAGCAGCTGATCCAGCTCAGTCACCGAGGCCTCCAGAATCTCGGCCATATGATCATGGCCCTGATGGAGACGTATTAGACCGATGTGTGGAAGCGCCATAGATTTTGCCATCGTAAAACTTCTATTGGTGTTCATCACTGTTGACACACCCTTCTGTAACATCTTGTACACTGCCTCAACGATGAATTTCACGTACTCATCCGCATCCGCCAACACTTGTGGTGTCATGGCAGGAGTTGGAGGAGCTGCCCTGGATGGCGGACCTGAAGAAGACCCGTCGATCTCAATCTGCAAGGTTTGAACGTCGACCTCAGCAGACTCTTCCGCACCAGGAACTTGAATTCCTCTACCAGCGCCAGATGCCAAAAGAGCAGAAAGAGTTGGGTGGGGCGTCGATATCGTCCCCCAAGTCGAAGAAGCAACAGAGGGCTCTTGCATCAGCAAGCCCTTGCCCTTTCCGGTCTCAAAGGGACTATCAGCATCCGGAGCTGCCTCCTCCACCACCGAGGCGCGATCTGTAACCAACGTGGAGCCTTCCTCTGGCAAGCTAACCGGATCAGCTCCCGTTTCCTGGCGGGGCACGTCTTCTAGGATCGGGCTCGGCAGACGAGTCTCCCCCTCATCATCGAATCCCTCCACGGGGACCAAATCTGCCGCCACCTCCCGGTCGGCAGCCTCCTCAGCCTCCATTGCTGAGCCTGGGGTAGGGCTCGGCAATACTACAACCGACCTCCCCGCATCATGACAAGGAAGGGAATCAACCCTCTCCTCTATTGCAGTCACGTCTGTTGCCCCCGCAACAGACTCACGCATCTCTGGGGGAACGTCTTCCGAAGACGACGAACTCCACTCCACCTCTTCATCTGGAAGCCTCGTGTCTGCTGGACCCTCAACGTCCAAGGCTCCCATGGTGGCTTGCACCATCCCGGAGATTACTGCAACCTCAATGTCTCTTCTGACATAGTCTGGAGATACTAAAATCTCCGTAGGAACAATATCTTCAGGATTCTCCTCCCTTGGAGACATTACCATCGGAGGAATTCGCTCATCAGAGGAGCTTGCCACCTCCTTCGGTTTACTGATGCCCGGTTTCGAAACACGGGTCTTCTTCTTCGACGATCCCTACAAGAAGAAAAAACACAGATCACCAAAATGATAAGATGAGCCAGATTGCGGAGGACTCTTTACCTCAGCCGGGAATCATTCTATTGACGCAGCCTTTGGAGTCGTCACTTTCCTCGGTCTTTTCGGTATAGACGAACCGGCTTCTGCGTCAGCCCGCCTCTTCCCAGCAGGGGGATCTCTCAATGATACTACAGCAGCAGCCCGATATTCCGCCAGCTCTGGTGGACGATATGACCGAGCCGCCACCAACATGTTCTGAGTAGCCTCTAGCGGAGTTCCAATGATGAAGCTGGTTTCCCTATCATAATCCGGAGGCACAGTATTCATGGTGCAATACAGCTTAACGGCCGAATACAGGATCTGTGGCCGAGGGTTGCGAACTGGCATATTGAAACGAACTCCAGAGCACCCGACATTGTAATATTGCCAACCCCGGGCTCCATCCAGTAAACTCCCAGCAAACCCCAAACTGCTACTGGGGTTCCGTAACATCAACTGGGTGTAACCAAACTGTCGAGCAAATCGGCTTGGCAGATAGGGCTCCAGATAACACCTATTTTGGTTGCGGTAGACCAAGTGCGAAGGCCGGATACTCTGCAACCATCGAAACCCCTATTTCGGCAGAGTGATTGCATCCTCACCAGAGTCTTCCATATCTTGGTCGGCATCGAAATCTTTGAAGATGGGACTGACCTTGACGATCTCCCACCCCTGAAGGTAAGATAAGACTCTCCTGCAGACGGGGACGCCGGTGTGCAACCACTTCCTCTTGTAGAAGCGGCGGATAAAGGCGTCACCTTCAACGTGATCCTCCTCCGGGCCTGGACTCATCACGTTCGGATGATGTAGAATCAACCATCCCATCAGATAATGGAATGGTAGCTCAGCCCGGGAAAAGTTGTCGTTCCTACCTCTCCCATGGATCACATCCTCAGCAAAGGTCCTTAAGCCCCGCAACAGGTTATACACCATCGCAGGAAGAAGAGCCAAAGGGTGACCAAAAGCCAATTTCACTGCTGGCAAAATGAGGTTCCGGTGTACCCTCTCCACAGAACCTGATCCGCCCGCGAACAAACAATCCCGGAGCCATATCATCAAGTATGCAGTCAACACGGCCTTAGATGACATCCGGTGCACACAGTGCCAGAAGCAGCTATACGCATTTTTGCCACTCTCATTTGAACAGGGAGCCCTCTCGTCTAGTCGGCTCATTTCGGAAGTTACTTCCGCAGGTTTCAGCCCTTGCGGGGTCATAAACTGGATCTTCGAGGAATCCGCCAAATCCTGCTTGAAGACGTAATCCCTCCAAGCAGTCACATGAGGTTGAGACTTGCCTTTGTCCCTCCGTTGCATCAGATAATGATGGCTCGCTACCTCTTTGAAAACAGCCATCATCTTCGGGTCCTTCTTTTCCAAGACAAGGATCTCTTCATTTGACGAGAAATATTCCTCGTACGGTTTCGAGCCCCAGGGAAGCCTGGATACCTCGTACATTTCATGGAGAGCCAATCCCAACTCCCCCATTGGAGTAAAGAAAGTGCCAGTCTGGGCATTGAATATTTCCAAGAGCGTGAGGAACATGTGCTTATTGAGATCCACGCCATCCTGTGTGGCACGGATAGCGGCCGTCAGCCCAATTTCTTTAAGCTCAGCCTTGAACTTCGACAACACCCAAAGGGTCAACTCGTCCCACTTCGGCATGTGGTGACACCAACCTTCAACCCTAAAGCTACCTTTCGGATACATGACCCTCGATGTTAGCATCCGATTGGCAAAGGTCGAAGCACTGAAGGCAAAGGTATCATTAGGGACCTCACTATAAAGGCTCCCAGGACGTAAAGTTCGGCAACTGAACGAGGGTCCAGCTCGTGCGGCGGCCAAGGTATCCCTTTTATTTGAAGTAGCATCAATCGAAAGAGTACCCCCCACGGCCCCTCCTTGAGAAGGAGTAAGTTCCCAGGGCATCCTCCTCTTGGAAGCTAAACGGTAGAAGGCCGTCAGTGGCAACTGGCATTCAAGTTGTCGCATATACAGAACCATGCCCTTCACAGAGAAGAACCAGTCTTCTTTGATCTTCAGTATCTTTGCCTCGGTGGAGATCAGTCGGTCACTGAACAAAAAGACAGGTTTTAAGAAGGTCACATCCTCGGATTCAGCAGATTCCAGTTTACCGCTCTCCATCATACTCTGGAGGAAAACCGGCGACTGATTCTAGATTCGCAGTATTCTCTCAAGAGGTTGATTCAGCAGGATAGCATCCTTCGCGGGGTTGATAACCTCCTCGTCAAAATCAACTCCCATTTGACAAAGAGAAGCATCCAGAAGGACTTCATTCAGCAAAGGGATAGTCATCAACACTGACACAACAAAAACAAAAGTCAGGAAAGAAGCTCTAAGAAGACAAAGTGTGTCAAACAACAAGGCACATCATTTGGGTCTAAACCCATGTGCGTCAGCAGTGAAGCTTCGGCACATCATCAGGGTGTAAATCCATGCACGTCAGCAGTGAAGCTTCGGCGCATCATCAGGGTGTAAACCCATGCGCGTTAGCAGTTAAACCTTGGCGCATAATCAGGGCCTAAACCCATACACAACGATGGAATAAACCTCGGCGCATCATCAGGACAGAGGTCCATGCGCTTCGGCAACAAAGAGTTAGAGCACACCAACTCAGCCGTGTGATCCAAAACTCGCCTGAACAAAAAATAATGGAAAAGACGACACCCATCCGTCACCGCAGGCCGAACGTCGGCCGGAGTCACAATGGTGACATGAGCGTCTTCCTCGGTGAACTCTGCAGGCTCCTTTCCCTTGCCAGCACCGCCACGAGGAGTCTTGGGAGCCATTCCTTGAAGGAAGAAAGTTAGGGTTTTTCGAAGAATAACTCTAAAAGACAAAAGCAAAAGAGAGGAAGAACTCTCTCTCTCTTCACCTTACGCCTATTTATAGGCTCAGTCGCACGCGTGAACCGATGAAGTGTGACCTCAGCCGCCGCCTCGGGTTCTGCGAGGAGATAACTTCAAATAAATCCAAAAAGATCATCATTAATCTTCTTGGTTATCGAGGCATTATCATTTACATTAACTGAGAGGAGCATGCGCTCCATCACTGATGCACGGAGTATCTATGCGCCCGAACAGTCATGCTCCCCAACCACCATGCTTCTTATTTAAAGTATTCCAAAACTTGATGAAAAAGTTTTGAAAACTTTGAAGGGGGTCTTGTAGAAGCATGGAATTTCACGACCAAAAATACTATGCGCCAAACACTACATGCGCCAGGGAGCTCAGACAAAATACTTGACACAGCAAAACAAAAGTATAGACATTGAAAGAGGATTTTTATTTGCATATAAAAGTCTATTACATGTCTAGAAAAGGCTGTACAAAGGAGAACTTCTACAAAAAGAAAAGACCCTAAGTCTACAGCCAGGCGCAGCAGTCATCATGCGCTCTTGAACAGGTGCATCTCACCATGCGCTCTCAGTCGGGCGCATCCTTTCAGCAGCTCAGTTATGTGCCACCCTTCCAGCCAGGCGCATCATAAAGTGTCAGCATATGCGCCATCCAATGCTTCGACTAATAAAGCATTTATTGAACAGAACGAGGGCGGCAATCAACCCTCTAGCTGGAGGAAGAGCTCCCTAAACCAAGGAAGATGAGAGCACCGCAATCAACCTGAGGATAAAGGAGCAGCTTTCAACCCAACCAGAATGGGCAACACCCACTCTAGCAAGAGGAGGAGCTCTCCCAAAGGCCAAGGAAGATGATCGGGGCACCGCAATTCCGATCTGCGACTCTTCTAGCATAACGGAGATGAGGCTCGAGCATCCCGATCTTTGGATGCAACAGGCACCTTCCGCCTGCCTCAGAAGCCCTCGACTCCGACTTTTGGATGTAACAGTCACCCTCAAGTGCATCAATAAAAACATTGCGTCGTATTTTCAACCTCGGGAGCATCTCATCAACAGAATGTGCTCGAGTAAACAAGTTCATTTCGGGAGGACGTGAGAGAACGAGAAGCAAACCCTCTCCATGCCACTATTTATAGGCCGGGCAAATCAAACCCATGTGCCAAGTGGCTGGCTCTCCGAATTCCGTGCAATGAATTTGTATTAAATAGATGAACCTGACGCTTCGAATTCAGCCAAGTCAAAAATAGCTATTTAAAGCACTCGAAGAACGTAACAGTCGCACCAAAAGACGTGTCAAGCGAAGCAGATGTGCCGGTCAGACCGCGTATCACATAGACGCGCCCCCTCAGCACCAAGAGCTTCACAAACATGCACCCCCATGCGGCCTCATACGCCTAGTGGAACACCGATCGATGCGCCCACTCAACAACCCATCACCTGTCAAAGAACATTAAATGTTGAAGTCTGACAGAGTTGGCAGCACGTCCCCCGAAGACTGCAGTTGACAGCTTTTTTAAAAAACGAAACGTCACCGACGTCAGCATCATCATTACTTCCCTCCGACGGTTACAACCACGTGGCCGCCCAACCATCTCGCATGCGTCTCCGTAGCCATGCACCCAAAGCTCTGCATGCGCCTCAAAACCCATGCGCCTCAGACTTTTCTCTGATCCCTAAGACAGAAGTAAAGTCACTACTGAAGCCTCGCAAGCGCCTCAAAAGCCATGCGCCCCGAATGGTTCGTGACTCCCAAAGGTTTCGAGCCAAAGTCTCCTCATGCGCCCAATCCCAGGCGCATCCTACCAAATTATTCTCTACCAAATCCGAGATCTTCGAGCCATGGGCCTATGACACGTGTCCTTTGACTCGATTCATCCAAGATCTCGGCAACAGAAAGATTCTCCCCCCTGCTACGTGCCAGCCCACAACAGCAGCATGAAGAATTCAACTCCTCAATCAGGGCGTATCGTCCATACGTCTCCATCAGCAATCACCATGTGGCGACCCCGCATCCAGGCGCATCCTACATATGCGCGCATGAGCATCCAGCCTGCAGACTATAAATAGAGGATCATTTCCTTCTTCCACACACGAACATACATAGACAGACAGAGACATCGTACAACCACCGAGGCAGATACAGACACTCAACGTCTTCTTCCTCTCCGCAAGCTCCAGCACCCAGAGCAACTCAGACCTTCAGAGATGTAACATCCAGTTTTCCAAATGAGGGTAATTTTGAACTTTTATAATTTTGATTAATCGATAATAAGATTTAACTCATGTTGTAATTTTTGGTAATTTTTTTAATCAATTTAAAACTATTTAAAATGTTGAATTATGATTTTGATGGTTAACTAGTTAATCCCTAGTTTTGCTAAGCTTAGAGACTAACCATGGGGACCTAACCATGTGATTAGAATGACTATTTACAACTTTTTAGGCTAAGGGTATTTTGGTCATTTTGTGACTTTTGAATTATTTAGGATTTTGATTAATTGGTGAATTTTAGATTATTTTTAATAATAATTAAATTGATGTATTATGATTTTGGTCATTTTTTATATTTTAATATTTTGGGAAAATTTTATATTTTTAATATTGTTTTTATTGGATTTGTTTAGTCGGGTTTGAGTTTCGTCTCGTTTCGACTTGTATTGTGACCCTGGTATCTTGAACTCTAGATGGGACCCAATATTAAGTTAAGCATGGCTCACAAGACCCAACATTAAGTTAGTTAATTAAACTAATTTTTATCATGTTAGAATGGTTAAGTTAGAGACTCAAAACTAGATCATTTTGACCCCAAACTTGAACCTAGTCTAGACTTAACCATATGAGACTAGAGAGGGGCAATTAGAACATTTTCCATTAGCCCTAATGGACTCTTTATGGCATCCACCTTTAGGAGAGAATGATTCATTTCATTCATTACAATCTTGCCTCTTTTATTTTCTTTTTGTTTTTCCCCAATTTTAGAGAGCCTTCCCATTGATTTGATCTCCAAATCAAATCATTCCTTCACCAAACCTTCCCTCAATCATTCCTATTCTCCAAGAAAAGGGTGCTACTAAGGATTGTAAGAGGAGTGCAAGGAGGAGTGTCCACTTTGAGGGATCTTCGTATCGAAGCCGTGTCCTAAATGATTTTATTGGGATTCTACTCCCAATAGGTAAAACCCATCCTCTAAATCAATTTTCTTTGCATATAAATTAGTTTTGAATCCGTAGGATCCATCCTCATGTATGTGTCCCATTTAGATTCAAATTTGAGGCCATTTGGAGCTCTCTTGAGGATTTTAGATATGTGTCTTGTGTCCTACTTGATAGATCCCAAATTAGGACACCCCATGTGTATGTATGTATGATAATAGTTTAAATAGATATTTAAATTCAGTTTTATAATGGTTAGAGAGTGGATTGATCTTAGTTAGGATGGTTAGAATGAGTTTCATTTGGATACCTATGTTTGTATCCAAGTATCTTGGCCTATGTGTTCTTTTGTCAAATCCGTCATAATTTTTATCCACGTTTTTATTAACCAAAATAACTTAGAAATGTCATAACTTTTAGCTTAGAACTCCGATTTATCTCCCATTTTTTTTAAAAGAACCGTATCGAAGTTAGCTTTCCAAATATATATTTTAATAAGCCAAATTCTTTCTGTAACTTTCTGTAGAATTATTTGAGTGTCAGCTGTACGAAAGACGAACGTGTTTCGGTATTTTCACGATTTCGGGAGCTTCCGGACACGAAAATGCGATCCGTTTGAAGTTTCGAAAAGCTAACATGAAGGGCTACAACATAATTTAATCCTAGAATTTAGTGAATGCCCAATTTGTATAGTATTGGTTTTAAGTAGAAGAGTGACTATACGGTATATGCATTTTGTGTAACCTATGAGCCTATGTAGTATGGATATTAAATGAATATAGAGTATGTAATGCATGATATGTTAGATGAATGAAATAATATATATATATATATATATATATATATATATATTCTCTTTACATTAATGCATATATATGGTTGAATGCAAGCATGTAGGAATGCAATTAATATAATGCATATGAGCAATGCATGAATAAAAGAATGATATACATTGTATGCATGAAAGTATATAATAAATGCTAGATATGAATGCAAGATATATATGTAATGATAGATATGAATTCATATTGTATAAATATTGTAATGCAATATATAATTATAACATGTATGGTAATGTAGAGTATATGATACAAGCATGAATGAATGGAGGAAATACATGTATATAGGTAATATAGAATGTAATATATGAATGCAAGCATGCAAGATAATGTATTATATCCATATATGATGTATTCAACTTAAAGATAATGTAATATATGAAAGGAATGAATGATAATATATAACATGATATGTAGGGTAATGCAAGGTATAAAATATATGATGTGTGCATGTTTGTATGTCTCTATGTTAATGTATGAAATGATATGAATATACAATATATGCATATGTATAAAACATGTAGGTAATGCATAGATGCATGAATGAAGTGAATGTTTGCAATATGTTAATATAAATACAAGTATCTAATATACATGGATGTAAGTATAATATAATACAAGTATACATGTATGTATCATGTAAATGTAATATACATGATATGTATGTATGCATGTATACAAGATAAGTATGTATGTATGTATTTCTATAAACTGAGTTAACCTATAACCTTTTACACACATGTATTCATACACCCTTTGACATCATGTATCCCATGTCACATACACCTACCTATCACTAAATTTTAGAACATTAACACATATCCTTTCACACACATGCCAAACACACACATACTCACTTACTCTTTTACCTCTCTTTCTCTCTCTATATATATATGTATGTGCCTATATATATAGCTTTCCTATATATATATCTATGTATATGAATATGTGAATGTGAATAATATATATACATTATATGACTAAGTTTGTGTGCCTTGTTAGCTTATGGTTTAGTTTTGTGCTTGGTTTAGCAAGTGACTTAGGCTATGAGTTAGTAGCTATCTTGGATACTTGATTTGCATATACTTAGTTTGTTTAGACCTAGAATAACTTGTTTGACCTAATTTAGACTTGTTTGACCTAGTTTGACCATAGTTGACCTAGGTTTGACTTTTAGGGTTGACCAAGTTGACCAAGAGTTGACTTTGGTCTAGATTAACCTAGAATCATGTAGAATGCTTAGTAGAACTTCATATTGCCATTTTGGACTTGTTGTGACTTGTGCTGTTCTGATTAGGAGCCAGACACCTCTCCTCGGACAGTATATTTACTTTGGACATTCAGACACCAGGCGAGTACATTCTCTGATCTTTTCATACCTGTCTGGACTATATTCTTGCTCTAGATTACTTTACTTGATGCTGACACGTATCATCACGGATTAGTACTATATGGATCCTTTCCTGAGATGTTATCCCTCTACGGGTGCATCGGATATTTCATGTTCATGTACTTTATCATGTGCATCAGGTACTCCTTGTACTCGTACTAGTTCATGTTATTACATGTTCTCATGTGCTTTCATGTACTTTATCATGTGCCTCATGTACTACTCATTATATGAGTTTACGTATCTTAGCTGTATTCATGTGCCTATAACGTAACTTGAATGGATCCTTGTGTATCGATTGGGGCGGAATGAGTAGAATTGGTTATGTGAACACTATCCCCAGTAGTTGTATTCATGTGCCTCCTTAGTTGTATTCATGTGCCCCTAAGCCGTTTACATAACCATATTGTACTCTAAATCACGTAGCCACTTACAGTCTCTACTATCATGTATTTACTTTCAGTTACAAAATATCTCCTGTTTACTCGTACTTCCATTCAGCACTTCCTGTATTTTACTCTATTGCATGATTTATACTCCTAACCTGCTATGAACTGTTTGAGAGATATGTGCTCGTTCCCGTCCTGACTGGACCTGTTGATAAATTTTACAGATAGCCTGTAGGTTGCCTGCTAGCCTAGAGGAGACACAGTAGAGGTTGTATAGATAGTTAGGGTTTGCTTATAGCTTATTTTCAGTTGTCTTGAGTTGTATTTATTTTATGGATTACTGTATTTGAGCTTTGAGATGTATTTCTGGGTTGGTGTATCTTAGACACTTAGACTTCTATCTGCTGTATCTCTTTTGGATTTCATGTTGTATCTATCTTCCATTATGCTCTACCTTAGATGTGGTTGAGTTTACATTCTGCTATGTCACCCCCATTCGGGGAGTATAAACTGCTTAGCCTTATACTGTTAGATGCATGAGACCTAGGACAGTGTTCTACCGCTGACACTGCGGCGTAGGCTGGACGTACCCACGTCGCGTGCCCTTACTCTAGGGTGCGGGTCGTGACACGTTTTTAGTGGTGGCCCATGCAGGTCGAGTTTGTGTAGTGGTATTCGAACTAGAGTATCACTATAGCCTACAGTAGGATTAGGATATTTTGAACGTACTCAATCACATTAGGAAAAACTCCTTATCAGATCTCTTTTATCTAAATTTGCTGCTTATTGTTTTCCCTTGAATATTAACTGCCTTCCTTTGATTTTTTGCTTCATTCTCAGTAATTGCTTGTTGTTTTGATCTGTCTTCATAATGGCTATGGAGACATGATCTCATCGCTTCGGTTCGGGGGATACTATCGAGAGGCTGGCCACCTCTCGTCCTGTTCATCAGGGCCTCGAGAGCGCAGCTCTTGTTGTGCCGACTCAGGTTGGCGTTTCTGCTACATTGGAGGTGCACCTCTGTCTGTACAGAGACTTTTTCTCGTCATTCCCGATTTCTTTCAGCAGCAGCGGTTCATGCATCATCATCAGCAGACCAGAGAAAACCAGCAGGACGAGCTATCGTCAGGACAGTCGAGGATGCACAGACCATTAGAGATCTTGTTGCAAGTTCCGTTCTTCTCTATTCCATTCCCGTAATTATCTCTTATAACTATCTTGAAATTTGATTCCATCTGTTCCTTGTTGACTGATCAATTTGTTATGTTGTTCCTGTGTTATGTTTGCTTTTTTTTCTGAGAAAAAAAAATTATATGGGCTAGGTCACCTCAGTTATGGGATCTAGAATCTTCGATAGTCATGTTAGCTGGCATAGTGAGGACATATAGTCAGATTTTGGACCTATTTTTCGGGTGTGGAAATTTAAAGTTTTTGCCGTCGCATGCGGCAATGCAGAAATTTTAAATACCATGAACCTAGAGGTATGTACTTTAGTCAAGGACTCTGTGATTATCGTAGCCTTGCTTACTAGTACGACGAGGATTTGGAGCACCATGATTTTGGATAGACGTATATGATTATCAGATTGTACCTTAAATGCTCTTGAACAAGTTTTCTCTACTTTTGTTCAGTCTTTTAAAAAAAATTGTTTTGTTTGTTTCATTTCTCATTATTTAACTTAGGAGTAGGAGTAGCTTTAGCTGTATTATAAACCTTTGTGTAACTTTTTTCTATGAATCTGTTATTAAAATAATGAATCAATGATTTTGCTAGACCTTATCTTGGATTTGATATTATAGCTCTGGTTTTAAATGGTTCCTTCTTTTAAACAAATAAGCAAAACAAATTTTATCGTTATTTCCTTCTTGCTATTATTCTTGTATTAAATAATAATAATAATAATAAAACTGTCTTGATTACATCAATCACCTGCTTTGCAATCTTGGTAGGAATCTAAATGTTGGTCTTGATATAGAATTTGATTTTTATATTGGGACATGAGAATATATATAGTGGACACAGACACTTTGTCTGACACGTATGCATGCTACACTTTGATTATCAACCCATCTAAATGCATATTAATATGTTGTTGATGTTTAAATTCTCAAAACTCCAATATTCTGATACAGTGCAGTATCAGAGACTGGTTCTCTGCTTTTCCAGTTTAAATTCCTAATTTAAATATAAATTTCATGTTATTAGTTTTGTTTACATCACTGCACATGTATCTTCTACACAAGGTTTCAATTCTTAAAGAAATTGGTTGAGTTTTGTGTTTGAACTTGTCAAATCTGAGACTGTGTGCATATTAACCCTTAATACTGGATTTTAAATATTAGTTCAAATTGCTGTTTTTAAATGTAATATTTTGAGGTATATACATTGTTGTATGTAGGAATATAATGTTAGGTTTCATATTTTTACATGTTAGGTTGTGATAAACATTGGGTTGGTTTGATGTTCAAATTTCTCCAAAATTCTAAAACTGAATACATGTTAACATTTTTACATTGATTTTAAATGTTTAGTTCAATTTCAGATTTAATATGTAATGTTAAACTGAACTGAATGATTGAACCCTTCATTTTAAGTTATAACCCCTGTACTCTTGACACTCTACACTAATGTACACTAATGTTCACAACTGCCATGTAAACCTAACCCTTCATCTCTATGTTATGTTTATATATCTATATAGGTATATATATATATATATATATATATATATATATATATATATATATATATATATATATATATATATATATATATATATATATATAAATCTATATATATAAAAAAAAAAAAAATATATATATATATATATATATATATATATAAATATATATATATATATATATATATATATATATATATATATATATATATATATATATATATATATATATATATAGTTTATGTATACATGTTATAATGTATATAGATACATAACTAAATCTCTACCTCTCTATACATATAGATATATGTATATATATTGTTAGCTATGCATGTTATGAGTAAATAGGTTGTGCATTGTAGATTGTTTAACCAATATGCCATGAGTAGTGTAACTTGATAGCTATTGTTTTGAAACCCAAATCCTCCTATACACTTTCATGTATATTTCACACACTAACCACATAACCTTTACATAATGCTAGCTTTTCCCTCTCTAATGCTCTCTTTCTCTCTATATATATATATTGTAATTGGATTTCAATGCAATTGACTTTCATTCTTTAACTTTTGATTTTTCTTTGAATAGTACCCCTTTATAGATAATTGGTAGTTATCTTATTTTATTTTCTGATAAGTACCAGTTTTTATATAGGATGGTAGACTGCCTTACAGTTTTGATGATTTTTTATTTCTGTATCTTTTCCAGTTTAACACCCCTGATTGTTTGTAAGTTTTGATACCCTATGATTGTTTTGGTCTAGTGTAACTAGTATACCTAGATGAGACTTACACTACCACCGTATGCCATGACCTTTTATGTCATTCTTTTAAATTATATGATTTAGGTAAGTTCTGAGACTTTGATTGTGGGGGTTTGACCTAGAAGGAGTATGAACATTTTAATTTCGAGGACGAAATTTTTCTAAGGGGGTAGGATTGTAACACCCAGTTTTCCAAATGAGGGTAATTTTGAACTTTTATAATTTTGATTAATCGATAATAAGATTTAACTCATGTTGTAATTTTTGGTAATTTTTTTAATTAATTTAAAACTATTTAAAATGTTGAATTCTGATTTTGATGGTTAACTAGTTAATCCCTAGTTTTGCTAAGCTTAAAGACTAACCATGTGATTAGAATGACTATTTACAACTTTTTAGGCTAAGGGTATTTTGGTCATTTTGTGACTTTTGAATTATTTAGGATTTTGATTAATTGGTGAATTTTAGATTATTTTTAATAATAATTAAATTGATGTATTATTAGTTTGGTCATTTTTCATATTTTAATATTTTGGGAAAATTTTATATTTTTAATATTGTTTTTATTGGATTTGTTTAGTCGGGTTTAGTTTCGTCTCGTTTCGACTTGTATTGTGACCCGGAAAGCTTGAACTCTAGATGGGACCCAATATTAAGTTAAGCATGGCTCACAAGACCCAACATTAAGTTAGTTAATTA
The DNA here is from genome assembly GCA_029216955.1 of Iris pallida. Lineage (NCBI taxonomy): Eukaryota > Viridiplantae > Streptophyta > Magnoliopsida > Asparagales > Iridaceae > Iris > Iris pallida. Next base: position 8,209,857 of record JANAVB010024600.1, on the reverse strand, counting down.
AACTAATTTTTATCATGTTAGAATGGTTAAGTTAGAGACTCAAAACTAGATCATTTTGACCCCAAACTTGAACCTAGTCTAGACTTAACCATATGAGACTAGAGAGGGACAATTAGGACATTTCCTATTAGTCCTAATGGACTCTTTATGGCATCCACCTTTAGGAGAGAATGATTCATTTCATTCATTACAATCTTGCCTCTTTTATTTTCTTTTTGTTCTTTCCCAATTTTAGATAGCCTTCCCATTGATTTGATCTCCAAATCAAATCATTCCTTCACCAAACCTTTCCTCAATCATTCCCATTCTCCAAGGAAAGGGTGCTACCAAGGATTGGAAGAGGAGTGCAAGGAGGAGTGTCCACTTTGAGGGATCTTCGTATCGGAGCCGTGTCCTAAAGGATTTCATTGGGATTCTACTTCCAATAGGTAAAACCTATCCTCTAAATCGATTTTCTTTGCATATAAATTAGCTTTGAATCCGTAGGATCCAGCCTCATGCATGTGTCCCATTTAGATTCAAATTTGAGGCCATTTGGAGCTCTCTTGAGGATTTTAGATATGTGTCTTGTGTCCTACTTGATAGATCCCAAATTAGGACATCCCATGTGTATTTATGTATGATAAGAGTTTAAATAGATATTTAAATTCAGTTTTATAATGGTTAGAGAGTGGATTAATCTTAGTTAGGATGGTTAGAATGAGTTTCATTTGGATACCTATGTTTGTATCCAAGTATCTTGGCCTATTTGGGTTCTTTTGTCAAATCCGTCATAATTTTTATCCACGTTTTTATTAACCAAAGCAACTTAGAAATGTCATAACTTTTAGCTTAGAACTCCGATTTATCTTCCATTTTTTTTAAAAGAACCGTATCGAAGTTAACTTTCCAAATATATATTTTAATAAGCCAAATTCTTTCTGTAACTTTCTGTAGAATTATTTGAGTGTCAGTTGTACGAAAGACGAACGTGTTTTGGTATTTTTGCGATTTTGGGAGCTTCCGGACACAAAAATGCGATCCGTTTGAAGTTTCGGAAAGCTAACACGAAGGGCTACAACATACTTTAATCCTAGAATTTAGTGAATGCCCAATTGGCACAGTATTGGTTTTAAGTAGAAGAGTGACTATACGATATATTCATTTTGTGTAACCTATGAGCCTATGTAGTATGGATATTAAATAAATATAGAGTATGTAATGCATGATATGTTAGATGAATGAAATAATATATATATATATATATATATATATATATATGATATATATTCTTTTTACATTAATACATATATATGGTTGAATGCAGGCATGTAGGAATGCAATTAATATAATGCATATGAGCAATGCATGAATGAAAGAATGATATACAATGTATGCATGAAAGTATATAATGAATGCTAGATATGAATGCAAGATATATATGTAATGATAGATATGAATGCATATTGTATAAATATTGTAATGCAATATATAATGATAACATATATGGTAATGTAGAGTATATGATGCAAGCATGAATGAATGAAGGAAATACATGTATATAGGTAATATAGAATGTAATATTTGAATGCAAGCATGCAAGATAATGTATTTTATCCATATATGATATATTCAACTTAAAGATAATGTAATATATGAAAGGAATAAATGATAATATATAACATGATATGTAGGATAATACAAGGTATACAATATATGATGTGTGCATGTTTGTATGTCTCTATGTTAATGTATGAAATGATATGAATATACAATATATGTATATGTATAAAACATGTAGGTAATGCATAGATGCATGAATGAAATGAATGTTTGCAATATGTTAATATAAATACAAGTATCTAATATGCATGGATGTAAGTATAATATAATACAAGTATACATGTATGTATCATGTAAATGTAATATACATGATATGATGTATGCATGTATACAAGGTAAGTATGTATGTATATATTTCTATAAACTGAGTTAACCTATAACCTTTTACACACATGCATTCATACACTCTTTGACATCATGTATCCCATGTCACATACACCTACCTATCACTAAATTTTAGAACATTAACACATATCCTTTCACACACATGCCAAACACACACATACTCACTTACTCTTTTACCTCTCTCTCTCTATATATATGTATGTGCCTATATATATAGATTTTCTATATATATATCTATGTATATGAATATGTGAATGTGAATAATATATATACATTATATGACTAAGTTTGTGTGCCTTGTTAGCTTATGGTTTAGTTTTGTGCTTGGTTTAGCAAGTGACTTAGGCTATGAGTTAGTAGCTATCTTGGATACTTGATTTGCATATACTTAGTTTGTTTAGACCTAGAATAACTTGTTTGACCTAATTTAGACTTGTTAGACCTAGTTTGACCATAGTTGACCTAGGTTTGACTTTCAGGGTTGACCAAGTTGACCAAGAGTTGACTTTGGTCTAGATTGACCTAGAATCATGTAGAATGCATAGTAGAACTTCATATTGCCATTTTGGACTTGTTGTGACTTGTGCTGTTCTGATTAGGAGCCAGACACCTCTCCTCGGACAGTATATTTACTTTTGACATTCAGACACCAGGCGAGTACATTCTCTGATCTTTTCATACCTGTCTGGACTATATTCTTGCTCTAGATTACTTTACTTGATGCTGACACGTATCTTCACGGATTAGTACTATATGGATCCTTTCCTGAGATGTTATCCCTCTACGGGTGCATCGGGTATTTCATGTTCATGTACTTTATCATGTGCATCAGGTACTCCTTGTACTCGTACTAGTTCATGTTATTACATGTTCTCATGTGCTTTCATGTGCTTTATCATGTGCCTCATGTACTACTCATTACATGAGTTCACATATTTTAGCTGTATTCATGTGTATATAACGTAACTTGAATGGATCCTTGTGTATTGATTGGGGTGGGGTAAGTAGAATTGGTTATGTGAACACTATCCCAGTAGATGTATTCATGTGCCTCCTTAGTTGTATTCATGTGCCCCTAAACCGTTTACATAACCATATTATACTCTAAATCACGTAGCCACTTACAGTCTCTACTATCATGTATTTACTTTCAGTTACAAAATATCTTCTGTTTGCTCGTACTTCCATTCAGCACTTCCTGTAATTTACTCTATTGCATGATTTATACTCCTAACCTGCTATGAACTGTTTAAGAGATATGTGCTCGTTCCCGTCCTGACTGGACCTGTTGGTAAATTTTACAGATAGCCTGGAGGTTGCCTGCTAGCCTAGAGGAGACACAGTAGAGGTTGTATAGATAGTTAGGGTTTGCTTATAGCTTATTTTCAGTTGTCTTGAGTTGTATTTATTTTATGGATTACTGTATTTGAGCTTTGAGATGTATTTCTGGGTTGGTGTATCTTAGACACTTAGACTTCTATCTGCTGTATCTCTTTTGTATTTCATGTTTTATCTATCTTCTATTATGCTCTACCTTAGATGTGATTGAGTTTACATTCTGCTATGTCACCCCCATTAGGGGAATATAAACTGCTTAGCCTTATACTGTTAGATGCATGAGACCTAGGACAGCGTTCTACCGCCGACACTGCGACGTAGGCTGGATGTACCCACGTCTCGTGCCCTTACTCTAGGGTACGGGTCGTGACAAGAGAACCGATAACCGTCGTCAGATCGTCAACGGAGTCAACCTATTACCACTCGCTCCATCGGCACAAGGGACCCAGATAAACAAAAGTGTACTCCTAGTACTACGTCTAAGTCCTACATTGTAACACTGTTCTGTTTGTATTGAAATTACATCAAAAAAATTTAATGGCAAACAGCTCCATCGGTATCGATTTCACTTGAGGAGTACGAGTTGTTCTTATCCCTTAGTCGCGGCGGTGCCCCTCCTGCACCAGATCCCTAGTAGTCCTAGTTAGGACTGTTTGTTTGTGTTTGTTTGATCCTTTGTTTGTGACTTGGATATTTGTTGGTTGTGTAGACTTGGATGTTTGGATCCTATTTGTTGGATCCTATTCTATTTGTTGGTTGTGTGTAGACTTTGGTTATTTGGTTGTAGACTTTGTTATTTGTCGTAGACTTGGTTATTTGGATACTTGTTGGTTGTGCCTATTCTATTTGTTGGATCCTATTCTATTTGTTGGATCTCATTCTATTTGTTGCCTGCTACATTGTGTTATACTGTTGTTTATGTTATTATTCGTTTCAATTGGATGTTAATGTGCTTCTGTGGTTTACATTTACCAGTGTTGAGTGTTCCACCGAAGGGGGCGGCAAACCCAGGAAGAAAAGGATATCTGTTATGCTATGTCTTTATGGTTATCTTTTTAAACTGCAGAGAGAAAAGGACATTCAGTATTTTATTTTTATTTTTTTTGCAGATTTACCGACGTTTACCGACGTTTACCGACGTTTATCGACGTCCACCGACGTACGTTTGCGTCGGTAAACGTCGATAAATCTGCAAAATTTTCCAGGGTACCGACGTCCATATACGTCGGAGACCGTCGGTAAAAGTCGGTGAACGTCGGTAATAATCCCAGGAATTACCGACATTTAGTGACATTTTAAATGACGGTAAACGTCGGTAAGTTCCCAGGATTTTACCGAGATGTAGCGACTTTCAACACGTCGCTAATCCACCGACGAAACGACGGTAGACATCGGTAATATCCCAGGATATACCGACGTAAATGTACGTCGGTAAACATCGGTATTTGCGACGTTCGGCGACATTTTAAAGATCAGCGACTTACGTTTCCGCGACAAGTCCAAAACGTCGGTAATTGTGTCGGTAAATATTTTTAGCGACGTAATTTGTCGTTTTAGCGACATCTTTAGGCGTCGCTAAAACGATTATTCTGGTAGTGATCACTATACCATGAATTGGGTCAAGGGACATCTTATCACTAAGAGGGTAGAGCCATATATCACTCAGAGTTCAAGCCATCACCGATACAATATTTCTCTTTCGTACTGATCCAACGTCCATTCTGGACTATCCATCCCGCAGTGGCTCTGCTGACCACAAATGCCAACTAATTCTCTCGTATCTCCATCTGAAACATAACCAATCCAACGCACATAATCCAACTCAAAATTTTGTCAATTCCCTTTCATTGAAGTCATGCACAATTTCTGTTCCAACATACCATGCCATTATCCTATCGATTGTCACATAATAATAGACTTCTAAGAATCCCACACTTAAGTCATCAAGCATACATTACCAACTTATCATTGCATCGTATCATTGTTATTCATTTTGGTGTCATTAAGAATTCAATAAAGCACACATATCACAGCCCATATATTTAGACTTATTGCATGGAACATCTAGTGAGCGGACAGGAGGATCAAGGAATTTTCAGTCAAGGGAGTAACTTAGAACAATTTGGGAGCAACACTGAACAATCGCGGATGCACCTTGAGTCATCGTGAAAGCAACTTTGATTCATCACGGAAGGAACTTTGATTAATCGCGGAAGCAACTTTAGGTCATCGCGGAAGCAGCCTTGAATCATCATAAGAGCAACTTTGATTTGAAACAAATAGAATAAGAATCCAAGGACGTAAAGCCATGCTCTGATACCATTTTATTACGCCCCGATCCTGTAGGACTGAAAACTAGCCACTGGATATGATGTCGTACAAGTCTATATTATACTTGTACAAGGCAAAACATTACAGTTCCTTGTATTTTTCAAAAAATAACGACATCGCAGCAAACCAAGCCAATAAATTGAAGTAACAACAAGATACGAAGAAATATGTCTCTTTATTGATAATTGTAACATATTACAAGACTTGCAGCTGAATACAGAATTTACAACAGATTACAACGACTCTTGAATAGCCAACTGAATTTACTTTCCCTTTAGGCTTACAACCGAACATGCTGACTTGGCTTACAATGAACTTGCTGACTTGGTTTACAATCTCACTTGTACAACTGAGTTACAATGTTCCATATATTATATCCCGTATAGCAGAAGACATCATCTTACGTGAAGAGCTTCTGCACACCCATCCGATTCATCGATGGCAAGTACTGATCAAACAATTTTCCCCATATACGAGCACCTGTAATGATACCCACAAACGTGGGTCAGTATATTCATCTATGTACTGGCGACCGGTGCTGGCCCGACTTACCTAAGAAGACAACATTAAGTAATCATGTTATAGAAATATTATTAAAAGTGGTCTTTCTCGTTGCCTTAGAGTCGATTAGCAGTTCATATCCGACAGAAGTAAAGCATGCATATTATTCATAGCGAACATAATGTAAAGCATATATCCTTTGGTGATTCTTACCCACAGTCATGTAGCCATCCCTGTGTATCTTATAGTATACAGTCCTTTTTATTAAGCGTGAAGCTATATGATCTTCGAAGGACTCAACACTGCTCACTTTATAAGATGGTTTCCGCCACGATCGTATAACATTCCGAGCGATCCTTCTGCATATTTCCAAGTCCAACATAATTTTATCGAACCAACCAGTCATCAAAATACACCGTGCGGGCCTGGATACTACAATTCATGCTGCTTAAGCTATCTCGATGCATACGATATGGTCTTCCCGCATTGCATAAGAACACATTCCAATCCACGTCCCTATGCGTCCCTGTAAATCTGCAATCCTTCGAAACCTTCTAGGAGAGCAAGAATTGGAGTCGTGATGAGCCGTTGCTTTAGTTCGTGAAAACTAATCTCATAGTCGTCAGTCCACTTAAATGCTACTCCCTTCTGAGTGAGACGAGTCAGAGGCGACACAATCCTTGAAAAGTTATTTACGAACCTACGGTAGTGTCACTTCCCGTTCCCAAAATATGTATTTTAAATACATGTACTGCTGGAATATATTTATCATGTATTATTCTGTATTTAAATTCCTTTAATTTCACGCTAATTATTTTTTTGCATTTTACTTTCTGCTTTTTACTTTACTTTTGGGTTCGACCTGAGTTGGTTTATTTCCCAGCCTTGGGTGGTTCAACCTGAACCCACCTACCACCACCCTCATTTAAAGCCCCAAACCCTTTTATCTCTCTTCATTACTTCTCCTTCACCATTACTCTTCTTCTTCATCCTCCATAACTCTTCCCACCTACCCAGCCGCATAGGCAAGTGCCAACTTGCTTCATGATGGAACCCCCGTATTATAGTTCCATCATTTTTATTACTTGATCTTAAGTCTCTTTAGTACTTAGCATTTTCTATTTCCATGGCTCACTTTGTGTAGATCTAAACTTGTTTGTATTTTTATATTTTTGGGTTTTGATCTGGTTAACCTTGTTATTTCCAAGTTTTGATGGTTCTATGTTGTAGAAAAATTTATTCTACCCTATTTCGACATGTAGAAGTCCATATTTGGGCTTGGAATGAAGGATTTGGAGAGCTTGAAAGCAATAGCTTCTATGGTTCTGTTCTCAAGAAAATTTGGAGAAGAAGAACATTTCAGGCTGCATAAGCTTTCAGGCCGCATGGCACTTCTTGGCCGCATGGCTATTCTGGCCGCATGAACTTTTACTTACCGTAGCCGCATGAACTTCTACCCACCGCAGCCGCATGAATTTCTAAATTCTCATCCGCATGAGACTTTTTCTCCGAGCCACATAAGGCTTGGTAATCCTAGCCGCATGGACCTTGGCGACTTCTCAGCCGCATGGCATCTTGAGCCGCATAAGGATCAGATTTCTGGCCGCATAAGCCTTAACAAATCCCAGCCGCATGAGACTGTTCCACCCGAGCCCAATAGGGCCCAGATCCCCCTATCCGCATAGATTTGATAGTCTGGCAGCATGAGATTCATTATTCCCAGCCGCATGAGATTTATTATTTCCAGCCGCATGAGATTTATTATTTCCAGCCGCATGAGATCTATTATTCCCGGCCGCATGAGATTCATTATTTCCAGCCGCATGAGATTCATTATTCCCAGCCGTATGAGATTTATTATTCCCAGCCGCATGAGATCTATTATTCCCAGTCGCATGAGATTCATTATTTCCAGCCGCATGAGATTCATTTTTCCCAGCCGCATGAGATTTATTATTCCCAGCCGCATGTAATTTATCATTTCCAGCCGTATGTTATTTATCATTTGAGCCGCATAGATGGGCATCCATCTATTACTGCTCCTATTGCCTTTTTTTGTCCTGAATTGACGTTGATTGACATTGATTGACATTGATTGTGACCTTGACTAATAATTAATCATGCGTTCCTAGTTGGAACTAAGAGACTGGCTAGTCGTCTTATTGAATTGAATGAATGAGACACGTTCATATTAACTATGAACCATTGTAATCGGCTGGCTGATCCCGACTATTGGCATATAGATACATGCAGGCTTCAACTTATTTATTTATTTTACAAAAGCAGCGTGTGTGCTTTATGGTCAAGGCATGATTATTCCGTGGCTAGTTTTGATTGTTGTATTATGCTATATAAGACCTACAACCTAACCGCACGGGTATCGTTGTAGAGTTGTGCATATCGTACCCCGTACAAAGGTACTCATTCTGAATAACCATGATCCACGACATAGGATTTCACTCAATATAGAGACTATTAAGTTAAATAAAATAATGATTACATGGAGAGAATGGATTCCCGAGTTCTTACATGGCAGCCCTCTTTGGGACTATTAGTGCTCGACAGGCCGGCTGGTTCCCACAGATACTGCAAATCTGCCACACGGGCATGGAGCGGTATCTGCTTATATTATTGTATATTGTATATTGACGACGAACGTCCCACTGGGACTCGTCTAATTCATGATTGGCGCAATTGATTGATTAGATAGACTAGCCTTGTTTGTACATAGTAAGAACTGAGAAAATCCTTATTGCATATTTCCAGGATAACTTGGAACTCACAGTAGCAAGCCGTAGTAGTTGAATGGCCGTTCAAATTGACTTGTTTGTGTACTGTACCTACTCTATTAACTAACTGAGATGATCAGAATGTCAGGACATGACGAGCTAACTTTTATCCTTGTTTGGTTGGGAGGTTGGTTCGAAGTGTCGTGATGTTATGTGAATCCCAGTAGCAAACAGAGGTCTATATATCATACTCTCTTATTACTGGTTTTTATTCCTCATATTGTGCTTCCTTGCGGTACTTGCTATTAGAGGTCTAACCTCTCTGGTTTTGCATGGCCAAATTTAGAGCCGGTTCCCGAGGACTTAGCTTACTTCCACTTCCAAGATGGTCAATACTAGAGGAATGATCGCAGGAGGACTCGAGTGGGTTTCTTACTTCCCCGCTCGTTTTGTTACTTATACTTTGCCGTTTGGCACCGACCTGTTAGTCGGATTGTCTTGTACTTACTTTTACATAATTGTAACTAAGTCAGGCTGCAGCTGATAAACAATTGTATATACTTTACTACATCATCTGGCTATGTTTTGTAAAGCCAGATATCAAGAACATTTTTGACTGAGCGTTTGGGACGTCTTACTGCTTTATCTTACATGTTCTCTATTTCTGTTTTTAGTTTGAATGATTGAGACAATAGATGTGAAGTGACCATAGTGAAACTTTTATGTAGTATGCACCCCCTCGTCTCATTAGACAGCATTGATTGTATTATACGGTATTCATCTGCCCGTAATACGTAGCTGGCTGAGTCATTCCCCCGCTCTCCAGTATTCTGGTTCTGGGGCGTGACAGGTAGTACCCGGCTAAACCAAGGAAACTCCATATTTCACTATCTGACATAGGTTGTTTCCAGTCTACCATTGCTTCAGTTTTCTTTGGGTCCACAACAACACCTTCCGTCAAGACAACGTGTCCTAGAAGCGACATGATGTTCATCCAAAACTCTTATTTACTCAACTTTACATATAATTGATGCTCTCGAAGTGTCTGAAGTACTATTCTTAAATGTTTCACATGAGTCTCCCTGTCTTTCGAGCAAATCAAGATATCGTCGATGAACACGACGACGAACTTATCCAGGAAGGGTCGAAAGACTCTATTCATTAGATCCATGAAAGCTGTCGGAGCATTAGTCAAACCAAATGGCATGACCAAAAACTCATAATGTCTATATCTTGTATGAAATGCTAACTTTGGAACATCTTCGGGCTTGATCTTCAACTGATGGTATCCAGAACGAATATCAATCTTTGAAAATACGGTCACTCCTTGTAGCTGATCAAACAGATCATCTATCTTTGGCAGAGGATACTTATTCCAAATAGTTGCCTTATTCAGCTCTCGGTAATCAATGCACATCCGTATCGTCACATCCTTCTTTTTTACAAATAATACCGGAGCTTCCTACGGTAATGCACTTGAACGAATGTATACATGGTCCAATAACTCTTATAACTGTATCTTTAATTCCTTCAATTCTGCTGGAGCCATCCTATATGATACCGTCGATATCGGACGAGTATCTGAAAATGTATCAATAGTGAACTCAATCTTCCTGTTCGGCATCATTCCAGGTATCTCGTCTGGGAACACATCGAAAAATTCTTCACGACTTCGGTTTGATTCGAGTTTGCACCCTTCATTTGAGTGTCTCGAATAGAAGCAAAGTACCCTTCATACCCCAAATATAACACGTGCCTTGTCGTAATTGTCGATATCACCATCGCTGCCTTGGACATCAAGCTGCACGAATAAGAGAACTCTGTTTCTCCGGGTAGGCAAAATATAACTCTCTTCTCCGTGCAGTCGATCGTCACATGACAAGTACTGAGCCAATCCATCCCCAAGATAATGTCGTACTCTTTCATGTCGAGTACTATAGCGTCCAGCAATAAAGTCTTGCCTCCAACACATATGTAACCATCCCTGTAAATCAAACTTGCAGGCATATCTACTCCCGAAGGAGTACTAACACAAAGAGCCATCTTTAATAGAGTTACGCATAATTTGTTTTCCGTTGCAAAATCAGAAGATATAAAATAATGAGTAGCCCCAGAATCGAATAACACCCGAACATGTATATCTTTGTACAGCAGCATACATGTTATAATATTTTCTGACGCAAGAGCTTTTGCTTGAGTCAAAGCATAAACCCATCCTTGTACACCTTGTTGTTGATTCGGTGCATTCCTAGTTGGTGCTGGCCGGTAAGGCTAGTAGTGCTTGGCCACGATTCTGATTGTTATGTTGCCCACGATTGTAATTGTATTATTGGTTACAAGGAGGGTTATGATTCCCTCCCCTGCCTCTGCATTCAGTTGTCCTGTGGCCCATGCCACCACATCTGTAACACCCCGTACGACAGTCTTCTATTTTGTGTCCCCGGCGGTTAAATTTATTACAAAGCGGCAACTGCTGAGGCCCTTTATTGTCACATGTATAATGATGCTTAGGTGTTGTCACGACCCGCTCCCAAATAATTGGATACGAGTCGGACACGTCCAGCCTACGTTATAGATGCAATGTAGTAAGCTATATATAAACCTCATAAATGATCAAGTGAATAACATCAATCATAATCATCACAGCTTCTAGAAATCGTTCCCAGAACATAAATTACCACGACCATAATAGATATCACTATGCTTTGGTGTACATCTTTACAATAGATGTCCGAAAATAAATCTGGTAAAAGTAAGGCAACCCTAAGCAATTATTAATACAGTCATCCAGCTACATCAATAAGGACTACATCATCAAGACATAACTGTAAATCTACACAAAGGATTCCTATGTCCAAATCCAAGTCTCTCCTAGACATCATCTACTTCGGTATCTGCTATCCCCTACAGTGATCCATAGTAGCTAGGGTAGAAGTCCTAATCTGTCTCACCTATAATATACCCAGTCAGGAAAGGAGCAAAGTACAACCCCGACAATAAATACTATACAGAGTAAACTGAAATGCACAAGTAATGATATGAACTAACCTATAATATGAAATAATAGTATAAGAACTGAAACAATGAACAAGACAGTCAATGCAATAGTAAATTTGAAATATTAATCTAATGTGTGACTGGCTGGAAACCATAATATCACAATAAGGTGCGACTTAATCGTACGTGAGGTATATGATTAGACTATCCACAATAACCTAGGTAAAGGGGTGTAGTCACACACTACACAATATTTTCCCAATTCTTCGTAAGACAATCAATGAAACATAATACGATCAATGAGGTACAATACAATCGTGTCAATCTCGTATCCAATATAAGAACAAGAAACAAGACAAAAATACAAAGTAAAGAGTTCAAGTCGGTGTACTTGCCTGGATCATCATGGTCATGGTCAAGTCCAAAATCCAGAGAAGAGTCTATGTTAACGAGGCACAATAATTATTTTAGGAAAACATCCTAAATCCTAACTAAAATCTATTATTCTATAATCTAGACTTTTAACAATTTTTTTACTATTGATTCATCCTAATAGGCCTATTCACACTCTCTAGATATTTATTCTGGTTTATATTGTTTAACCATAACTAATACCCTATTATTGACCTACCCATCAGGCCTATCTATTTAGGGATCATCCAAAACTTATAACACCAAACTACCCATTAGTTATACACCTCTTGTCACAAGGCTCGGCCCATTATCTATTTACTCCCAAAACTGATTTGATAAACAATGGTTCAGTCCACTGGACATTTAACCCATTCTCATTCGAGACTTTAAAATAATTGTCCCTACCAGCTATTGGACTCTGGTCCATTGGACTTGGTTCTTGGGCTGCAGCTATTAAACCTTCTAATGACCTAATAACTCCATTCCCACAGTAGTTAAATTCAAATCTCCCACTCATAGCAACTTAACACAGTCTTAAGGGTGTCCAACCTCCTAGCTCTGATACCTTAGTCCAGAGCCCGGTCTAAATTTCTGTCCAGCTAGACACAGCAACCGCCCACTAACTAAATGCTAACACCCCTATAGATACTGTCGATCAATTCCAAGGAATGAATGGGAAGAAGAAAACAGAACACTTACCGGAGCTTCTAGCAAGTCAAATCCATCCCCTAGTGTTTGATCTGGACACAACACGTCTTTTATCTTCCTTTGAAGCTGTCACTCCCCGGTCCCGAAATATGTATTTTAATACGCAAACTGTCTGCCTGCATTTATTTCATTTTTTTATGCAGTATCTCTATGTTCAGTTCTCATAATTATCTGACAATTATATTTCTGTAACTTATTATCAGCTTAAGCCTAAGTTTTGGTTTATTTTGGTTCATCATGAACCAACTTGGTTCAACTTGGTCCATGATGTATATATTCCCATCTTTCTCTCTCTCTCTCCTCATAGCTTTCATTTTACTTCTTCCACCTACCTAGGCAAGTACCAACTTGCTCAAAGAGGAGAGATTGCATTTATTTTTCTTTGATGTTTTCTTACAAATTTTTAGTCTAAAATGTTCATCTCTTAAATCTCTACAAGTTTAGATCCTGGTGTTTTTACTTTTGATGGATATTTTTATGTAGATCTAACTTTATAAAAGTAGGGTTTTCTTTATGGGTTTCCATGGTTTTGATCTATCAAATTTGTTCTTTTTCAAAAACTAATTGTTCTATGTTGTAGAGAATTTCGTTCTACCCTATTTTGACCTATGGAAGTCAAAATTTGGACTTACATTAAAGGTTTTATGGAGCTTGGAAGCTATGGGATCCATGGCCATCCTTATCAGATTTTCAGAGAAGATGGGTACCCATTTACCCTGCCGCATAGATGGGCACCCATCTACTGTCGCATGGGATCCCATCTACTCTTGCCGCATGGGAACCCATCGACTCTTGCCGCATGGCACCCCATCGACTCTTGCCGCATGGCACCCTACTGACAATTGCCGTATGGTACCCCATCGACTCTGGCCGCACGAGAAGATGGGCACCCATCGACTCTTGTCGCATGGTATCCCAACAACTCTTGCCGCATGGCACCACATCGACTCTTGCCGCATAGGACTCTGGCCGCATAGGAAGATGGGTACCCATCGACTCTGGCCGCATGGAAAGATGGGCACCTATCCACCCTTGACCGTATAGTGCCAATTTTGGCTGTTTTGTATGTTTTATGTCCTATTTGACTGATTTATGGCCAAAATTTCTTCCAACTCCCAACATAAAAGTTGTACATATTTGTCTTGGCTTCAAGAATATTCATGTCTCACTTTAACCAGAATTTATATGTGACTTATGGCACCTTGTGCACCTTTCATCTTGCACTTTTGCCCGTGCGCCGTTTGGGCCACTTCATGACTTGCGAGCACCTCATACCCTAAGTGCGTAGTGCCTTCTTATTTTCTTTCCTCTTGTGTCTTGGTCCTCATTCCTGATCTGACTACCTATGCGTGTGCTGGATAACCCTATGTGTGTACTAAGGTATAATCTATGTGAGCACCGAGGTGCTATCCTATGTGCTAAGTGTTCCTACATGATACCTGCCAGTACCTCTAAGAGCCCAGTATTTACATAGCGAATGGTCGGTAGCAATGACGTGGTATGTGTCGTGTGTTGCATTACACCAAGAATGAGGTACATACGTATGACTCCATGAGCCAGTACGGATCCCTTCTTGGGGTACTCGTACGAGGTACGACATCTAGGGAAGTGAGCATGTGACCACGACATATGAACTCCGAGGATAACCTAGGGATTAACAAGGCAACTAACTTGGTAGATGTATTGGGTGGGAAGAATCCTGAGATCGTGCCATACTAGCCACCCCAGGTCCAGTCCTGACGTGTCGGGTTGGCCGCCACGGATATGATTTCATTCGTCTATAGCGGATGACTATATCCGACTTCTATGAGCTATATGTTATTTGTTTTAGCGCGGTAGCCCTCCGGGGGACCGGTGCATAATCAATGTGCTATATGTTTAATGGTTTGGCTAGCCCTGCTGGATTGACACGATCTGAGGATCCCTTTAATCAGTATCACGGGGATAACTCCGCCAAATATAAAGAGCCGCATGAATGATGGCCGCTTTAAAACGACTTGATTGTGCCTTGTAACTTCCGTTAGTAGCTGAGGGACATGGACTGTCATCGTGCGTGGTCCAACCCATGTCCTTGTTTGGTTGTTGGGTTGGGCTATCGTGCTGTGAAAGGCTGCGGACCTAGGTTACTATCGGAAGCTTTTATTATTACTAGTATTATTATTTTGTGCTTGGGTTTTATCTCACTCTTTTGTGCTCCCTTGTGGTACTTGCTATTCGGGTTTGACCCCGCTGGTTTTGTTTGGCCAGATCACGTAGCAGAGCCTGATTGTAACGTCCCAGTCCCAAAATACTTAGGACCAAGTACGTAGACATGCCAGCTGTATACATACGAAGTACAGGGGCCTTGTATGTATACATAAGCTGTAAAATATAGTAATCCAAGACAAACTAAATCTCATCCATAATGAAAGGAATAATAATATAAAAATCAACTTTAATATTTATGGTACAATCGTTGGACGGAGACAAAGTCGACTACCAACTATCTCAATGAAAGGAATGTACAAGAATCGATCAATAAGATGGCAAGACGCACCAAGCAGTTTCTTTTGCAGTGGATACCTGAATGCCAAGTATGGCTCGCAATTGTCTTCCAAGGAATGGAGAAGACCATGGCCTTGGCTAGGATACCTGCGGAAGACATGAACACACACCTGGGGAAAAACCAGGTCCTCAGACGGACGTAGCAAGATACAGGAAGAACATGCTAATATGAACTGTCAGAATAATAACATAATATATAAAAGACTATTCTAGACACAAATATGCAAAGGGGATTCTAACCGCCTAATGTGCAATTTAGAGGACAACTTTCATGCGCATGGGTGGGATTTTAGGCTATGTGTACGTAACTGGCATCCAGTCATCTGTATCCGTCCGTAACGTCCAAAACGTCAGAGGGCATCTACAAATATATCGCCACAGTTCCATCCGGAGACTGTGGTTTACCTGTTTGGATTCCCATACGCACTAGCGACTGTCCTCCCCCAATATTTTCTATACTGTTCAAGTCATGGCCATGGCTCGTCCAGTTTCGTAACTGCTTGAGTCTCTAAAACCCTAGTCATAGCAGTTACGATCATCTATCCGTCACACGTCTTTAGAGATAGCTAGTCAATAAGTCGTGGCCCTAACAACATGTCTCAAACCGTGTAGTGTGAGTGTCACAACCAAAGGAAGATATAAGGATATCCCCCAACAAGAAGGTAGTTCGCTAACACTAAGTCAACATACATAAAATAAAGTAACGACTAATAAAGTCGCTTGCACCCAAGTATGGCTTGGACGCGCAGTTTATCACAAAGGAAACTAACAATATGATACAAAATAAATAATACAGAAAATAAATAATTTGACAGTTAATTAGCAAGGTATACTTGCCTGTTGCGACGCCTGGTGTACTGCGATGATCAAGGTGGCACGAACTGCAACTTCGGTGCAACAACTATGCAAGGTGTCCTCTAGTGGTGGCACGGACAGTTCCATTGGGTCCAGAAGGGTCAAATTAGTTAGGGACGATATAAGAAAGTCCGAATTTGTATGAAGATAGGGAATATAGCCACGGTCCAGATTTGATATTCAAAGAAAATAGATATAAATAAATATATAACTATTTTAAGAAATATTTCTTATATTTGAAAATATATTCTTATAAATAAAATATTTTAGATAAGTACTTTGGAAATCTAGAAATATCTTTTAGGCTAAAACTTAAATTTTTCAACACACAATCTTATGTCAAAACTATATTTTAAAAATAGCTTAGAAATACTATACTAATATTTTTATGTAGTCCAAGCCCAAAACTATAGTTTAGTTACAATATAATTTAGAAAATACTACTATACAATTCCCAAAGTAAATAATAATAATAATAGTAGTTAACAATAATCATAATAGAACTTCATTAACAGAATAATATTATCAAATAATAATATCACTAGCAGTAATAAAATTATTGTATATACATGTATATACACTAACATATATACATATACATACTTTTATAATGTAATATAGTGTATAATAGTAATTTAACCTTAGTCAACAGTTAATAATAATAATAATAATAATAATAATAACAATATATTAATAAAAAAAATAATAAAATAATAAATAAAAAAGAACAGCAGCTGTGGTTCTCCTCTTTCGAGGAGGCCAACAGCTCTGTCTCTCGAAGCAATTGATGGAGAGAGTTTTAATGAGGGGGAGAGAGAGTGGAAAGAGAGAGAGAGATCGGGTGAACGAGAGAGAGCGGGGGAGAGAGAGTGGGAAGCTCGGGCGGTGACTTGGGGAGCGGAAGGTCGGAAGAAAGATGTCGACGGAGGGTTCTGCGGAGCAGGCGCGCGCGGGGGTTTCAGCGGAGCAGGCGGCGGTTGCCGGAGGGAGCGGCGGAGAGAGGATCGGTCGGGAGGCTAAGCGGTAAAGGAGAACGGAGGGGGCTGGAAAGTCGGGGGTTGAAGCAGAGTCACCGGCCGCGGAGGAGTGGGGCGACGGCGGAGGCGCTCAAGGAGAAGGGGGCTCGGGAGACGGCTCGGCAAGGTCGAAGGCGGCCAGGAGAGGCACGGCTAGGCGACGAGCGGAGGAGAAGGTCGCGGTTGGTCGGGTTCGGCAGAGCGCGGCGTGCGGTGGAGACCCGCGCGGCGGAGGGAAGCGGAGAGAAGGGGCGGCCGATGGTGGCGAAGCAGGTTAGTAGTGGTGGTGGTTGTTTAATTTTAGGGTTTGGCTTCTTTTTCTTTTTGGGCGCGGCCGGTGATGGCCGGGGTGGCGGTGGTTTATGCTGGTGTCGGGATAGGGTCTCGGTTATGACGGTGGTGATGGTGTTTGGAGACGAGGTGGTTGGACCCGACTGGATCTGATAGGGGATGATGGTTGGAGTGGTGACGTGGCCGATTGATGGTAGCGGTAGACACGGAGGACTGGTGAGCACCGGTGACAGGCGGAGGAGGGGAATGGCTGGACGTGGTGGCTGGACTGAACGGGGATGTCGGGATGGCAGGGCAGTAGTGGGGTGCTGGTGGCGACGTTCGGGGACAGGGCTAGTCGGTGGATGGCCGGGGGACGGGTCGTGGAGGTGGGCAGTTGGCTTGGGTAGGATTAGGTTAGGTTTAGGAATTTGATTGTATCGAGTCGGGGTTGTGTCCTACGAGACACGGATGGTGATGAGAAGATGTGTCCGAAATGTGGACACGGAGAAGGTGATATAATGTATTTGCAAAAGAAAATTTTTAGTGGATGGGAAGGGGGACACCGACACGATGCACGGTTTGGGTTGTAGATATTTGGAGAAATATTATGGAGAAATATTGGAGGAGTACCTACCTATTTATAGGATGTGGGAATTCCCAATTGGATAAGAACTAGGAATATTTAAACCCTAATTAGATAGTTCGTAATTTAATATAAATTAATTCAATAAATCCATATCCAAATCAAAATCCAAATTTGAATCTAATTAAATTCTAAATAATCCAATAGATAAATATTTATCCTTAAATTAACTATTTAAACCAAACCAATAATTCTAACCACAACTTAAAGTATAATAATTAACTAAAATATCTTTTTATAATTAATTTAAAAATAATTTCGAAAATAGTATGTATATTTAAATATTTGAAACACTTTTTTGACAAAACAATTAGTATTTCGAAAATTCATAGGAGACATGAAATATATTTCATGCATCTTGCACTCAATTAGTATCAACAAAATAATGGTTTTCCTAACTACTACAAATATTTGTACAATAAAATAAAATGTAAATAATTATTATTTTTGGAAATCTCGACGCGCCTCTTCTCATAACTTTTAAAAATACTTATCACATATTATTTTGAAAACTACCTTACATAAATAAAATTTTATAATCAAAAATCGTTTTTCTAAAAAGGTGTACCTCGCACACATTCGCACTCGACGAGCAAAATACGAAAAACATAAATTGGTGCACGACGTACAATACGACTACGCTACGTACAATACAAAATTTTAAATCAGTACCAAATTTAATAAAAAAATAATAGAAATTTAGGGGTTTTACATCCTACGCAACTTTAAAGAATTTCGTCCTCGAAATTAAGAATTAGTAGGGGGTGAGAAGACACAAGGGGGTATCGATGGGGAACAACAACGACAATGTTTTCACAAAAATCATGTCGTAAGAAATTGCGATCTAGATCATAGAAAAATAATACGGTATGGTCATAATCGATAGGAAGGCTAGAGGAAGTTCTAGTATAACGTCTTCGCCCTCCAAGAATAGGTGAAGGCGAAAGCAATGTAGAGTTCGAAGGAGGCGTTATCGAATACGAATACGTGGTTCAAAGACGATCGAATAAATTCAAAAGAGAATTGCCAAGGCATACGTGGATGAGATTCTAGAGAGCAAACTTAACTATATCTCCACCCACGTATAACGATAAATAAAAACGAACCAAAGTGCACTCGGTTGATCAGACCATCATGCACCGGTTTTGACTAGACAATATGTTAGTGAGCACGTGCTCAATAGCATGTGTCTCAAACAAGTTTGATAACGGTTAAACTTACAAAACTAGGCTATAGTAGCAACATTTAATTAAGATGGTAAAAAAAACATAAGCACGAGAGAATAAGATTGAAATAGAGTAGAATTAGTTCAAACTCCTTAAGACTCTAAGTTATATCCTATGTTGGTCTCTATACAGTCGTCCTATAGTCTCTTTGTCCAAGTCTTTGGTTGACTAGATGGGTTAGGGTCGTCTAAATTCTAGAACCTAAGTGAACTTGCTAATATAGGTCACAAGGACAAAGGGATTGCTAGGTCATAAGACATTCTACCTAACTTACAAGAGTTAAACTAGTAGGGTGATGGAACAATGGGTCACGTCCACCTAGTATGGGTTACCTTATTAATCTCTATCAAGCACGAAAGAAGGACACGAATCACGATAGAAGGGATCAAGCAAGATGCAACTCGAGGAGTCAAACGAAAAGGCGATCAAGTATGTGGATGAGATCCTAGACTCTAATCCTATACGCAGGCTTTCTTGGTACGGTAAAGTAACCAAACAATTTATCGTGACTTGCATGGGCCACCACAAAAACATGTAATGCTCCAGTCCTAAAATACTTAGGACCAATTACGTAGACATGCCAGCTGTATACATACGAAGTACAAGGGCCTTGTATGTATACATAAGCTGTAAAATGTAGTAATCCAAGACAAACTAAATCTCATCCACAATGAAAGGAATAATAATATAAAAATCAACTTGAATATTTATGGTACAATCGTTGGGCGGAGACAAAGTCCACTACCAACTATCTCAATGAAAGGAATGTACAAGAATCGATCAATATGATGGCAAGACGTACCAAGCATAATTGTCTTCGAAGGAATGGAGAAGACCACGGCCTTGGCTAGGATACCTGCGGAAGACATGAACACACACCTGGAGAAAAACCAGGTCCTCAGACGGACGTAGCAAGATACAGGAAGAACATGCTAATATGAACTGTCAGAATAATAACATAATATATAAAAGACTATTCTAGACACAAATATGCAAAGGGGATTCTAACCGCCTATTGTGTAATTTAGAGGACAACTTTCATGCGTATGGGTAGGATTTTAGACTGTGTGTACGTAACTGGCATCCTGTCATCTATATCCGTAACGTCCAAAATGTCAGAGGGCATCTGCAAATATATTGCCACAGTTCCATCCGGAGACTGTGGTTTACCTGTTTGGATTCCCATACGCACTAGCGACTGTCCTCCTCCAATATTTTCCATACTGTTCAAGTCATGTCCATGGCTCGTCCAGTTTCGTAACTGCTTGAGTCTCTAAAACCCTAGTCATAGCAGTTACGATCATCTATCCGTCACACGACTTTAGAGATAGCTAGTCAATAAGTCGTGCCTCTAACAACATGTCTCAAACCGTGTAGTGTGAGTGTCACAGCCAAAGGAAGATATAAGGATATCCCCCAACAAGAAGGTAGTCCGCTAACACTAAGTCAACATGCATAAAATAAAGTAATGACTAATAAAGTCGCTTGCACCCAAGTATTGCTTGGACACGCAGTTTATAACAAAGTAAACTAACAATATGATACAAAATAAATAATACATAAAATAAATAATTTGACAGTTAATTAGCAAGGTATACTTGTCTGTTGCGACGCCTGGTGTACTGCGATGATCAAGGTGGCACGAACTGCAACTTCGGTGCAACAACTATGCAAGGTATCCTCGGGTGGTGGCACGGACAGTTCTATTGGGTTCAGAAGGGTCAAATTAGTTTGGGACGATATAAGAAAGTTTGAATTTGTAAGAAGATAGGGAATATAGCTACGGTCCAGATTTGATATTCAAAGAAAATAGATATAAATAAATATATAACTATTTTAAGAAATATTTCTTATATTTGAAAATATATTCTTATAAATAAAATATTTTAGATAAGTACTTTGGAAATCTAGAAATATCTTTTAGGCTAAAACTTAAATTTTTCAACACACAATCTTATGTCAAATCTATATTTTAAAAATAGCTTAGAAATACTATACTAATATTTTTATGTAGTCCAAGCCCAAAACTATAGTTTAGTTACAATATAATTTAGAAAATACTACTATACAATTCCCAAAGTAAATAATAATAATAATAGTAGTTAACAATAATCATAATAGAACTTCATTAACAGAATAATATTATCAAATAATAATATCACTAGCAGTAATAAAATTATTGTATATACATGTATATACACCAACATATATACATATACATACTTTTATAATGTAATATAGTGTATAATAGTAATTTAACCTTAGTCAACAGTTAATAATAATAATAATAATAATAATAATAATAATAATAATATATTAATCGAAAAAAAAAGAACAGCAGCTGTGGTTCTCCTCTTTCGAGGAGACCAACAGCTCTGTCTCTCGAAGCAATTGATGGAGAGAGTTTTAATGAGGGGGAGAGAGAGTAGGAAGAGAGAGAGAGAGAGACCGGGTGAACGAGAGAGAGCGGGGGAGAGAGAGTGGGAAGCTCGGGCGACGACTTGGGGAGCGGAAGGTCGGAAGGAAGAGGTCGGCGGAGGGTTCTGCGGAGCAGGCGCGCACGGGGGTTTCAGCGGAGCAGGCGGCGGTTGCCGGAGGGAGCGGCGGAGAGAGGATCGGTCGGGAGGCTAAGCGGTGAAGGAGAACGGAGGGGGCTGGGAAGTCGGGGGTTGAAGCAGAGTCGCCGGCCGCGGAGGAGTGGGGCGGCGGCGGAGGCGCTCAAGGAGAAGGGGGCTCGGGAGACGGCTCGGCAAGGTCGGAGGCGGCCAGGAGAGGTGCGGCTAGGCGACGAGCGGAGGAGAAGGTCGCGGTCGGTCGGGTTCGGCAGAGTGCGGCGTGCGGTGGAGACGCGCGCGACGGAGGGAAGCGGAGAGAAGGGGCGGCCGATGGTGGCGAAGCAGGTTAGTAGTGGTGGTGGTGGTTTAATTTTAGGGTTTGTCTTCTTTTTCTTTTTGGGCGCGGCCGGTGATGGCCGGGGTGGCGGTGGTTTATGTTGGTGTCGGGATAGGGTCTCGGTTATGATGGTGGTGATGGTGTTTGGAGACGAGGTGGTTGGACCCGACTAGATCTGATAGGGGATGATGGTCGGAGTGGTGATGTGGCCGATTGATGGTAGCGGTAGACACGGAGGACTGATGAGCGCCGGTGACAGGCGGAGGAGGGGAATGGCTGGACGTGGTGGCTAGGCTGAACGGGGATGTCGGGATGGCAGGGCAGTAGCGAGGTGCTGGTGGCGACGTTCGGGGACAGGGCTAGTCGGTGGATGGCCGGGGGACTGGTCGTGGAGGTGGGCAGTTGGCTTGGGTAGGATTAGGTTAGGTTTAGGAATTTGATTGTATCGAGTCGGGGTTGTGTCCTACGAGACACGGATGGTGATGAGGAGATGTGTCCGAAATGTGGACACAGAGAAGGTGAAATAATATATTTGTAAAAGAAAAATTTTAGTGGATGGGAAGGGGGACACCGACACGATGCACGGTTTGGGTTATAGAAATTTGGAGAAATATTGTGGAGAAAATATTGGAGGAGTACCTGCCTATTTATAGGATGTGGGAATTCCCAATTGGATAAGAACTAGGAATATTTAAACCCCAATTAGATAGTTCATAATTTAATATAAATTAATTCAATAAATCCAAATCCAAATCAAAATCCAAATTTGAATCTAATTAAATTCTAAATAATCCAATAGATAAATATTTATCCTTAAATTAACTATTTAAACCAAACCAATAATTCTAACCACAACTTAAAGTATGATAATTAACTAAAGTATCTTTTTATAATTAATTTAAAAATAATTTTGAAAATAGTATGTATATTTAAATATTTGAAATACTTTTTTGACAAAACAATTAGTATTTCGAAAATTCATAGGGGACATGAAATATATTTCATGCATCTTGCACTCAATTAGTATTAATAAAATAATGGTTTTCCTAACTACTACAAATATTTGTACAATAAAATAAAATGTAAATAATTATTATTTTTGGAAATCTCGACGCGCCTCTTCTCATAACCTACCTTACATAAATAAAATTTTATAATCAAAAATCGTTTTTCTAAAAAGGTGTTCTCGCACACATTCGCACTCGACGAGCAAAATACGAAAAACGTAAATTGGTGCACGACGTACAATACGACTACGCTACGTACAATACAAAATTTTAAATCAGTACCAAATTTAATAAAAAAATAGTAGAAATTTAGGGGTTTTACACTGAGGATCCGACCTTCCTCCCTGGCGTCAATGGTGCATACTAGGAGCATGGCTGGCGGAGGACTTGAGTGGGTTTCTTCTCCACCACTCTAGGTTTGATCACTTATGTTCTGGCGTTTAGCCACCGGTACCTGTTTAGCCGATTAATCTGGATATTTTATCTTTTGCATAATTGTAATTAAATCAGACTGCAGCTGAATACGATTATGTACCTATAACTCTCTGGGATGCCTTACTGCTTTATCTCATATGCTCATTAATTGATTTTTTTTGCTTGGAATGATTGAGACAGAAATGCTCTGTGAGATCATAGGAGACTTGATTGTAGCATGCACTCCCTTGTCTCTTGACAGCCACAATCGTCGTATGACGTTTGCATACCTCATATGGAGTTGCTGGCCTAGTCCGTCTCCGTATTCCGGTACTGGGGCATGATAAGATTTTATTGGTGGCCCATGCAGGTCTGATTTTCAGACTTGTGGGGTGTTACTATTATAGGAGTCTCAATCAAAACTTGTTCCCTTTGAATCTCTTGCCTCGATTTTTCTTTCCTCACCTTGATTGATAACATGAATTGTATCCTCGAATCTTCCTCGTCCTGTTATTTAATATCATGTATCTTTCCCTATAGGGGTACTTTTTTCTCAGTAGCTGGCGACAGTACCTGATGCTGCAGCACTCCTAGAGGTCATTCGGGAATTCCTGGCCACTCAGCAGCATCAGGTGGCAGCCTATCAGCAATAGCAGACCCAGCAACAGGAACAGAATGTGCTACTGAATCAGGGGTTACAATTAGCCCTTAAGAGAAGTGTCAGGAATGATTCGGGAGCATCGGAAAGGTTTTGTCGACTTAACCCGAGATATTTTGACGGCACGGAGGATGCCATCACGGCGGATGCTTGGCTTAAGGATATTGAGGCCATATTGACCGCAACTAAGGTTTCAGCAAAAAAAAAAGGTTGACCAGGTCAGATTGTTACTTCAGGATCTCACCCGCGACTGGTGGGCATCGGAAGAGGTTGGAATGAGGCATCCTGTTCCCTGGGATAGCTTCAGTACCAGATTCAAGGCTAAGTACTTTGGCGTGGTAGTGCGGTATGAGCTACAGCAGAGGTTTATCTGAGTCGGTTTGCACCGACGATGGTGGCTACGGAGCCAGAGAAGGCTATGAGATTCCAGCAGGAACTTCATTTGGAGATTCTATAGCTAGTAGAAGGGCACGACTATCAGACTTTTGATGTCGTTTTAACGGCAGCTCGGAGGCATGAACTCACCCAACAGAGGTTGGTGACAAGACATGGGGGCCAGAAGAGGTCTCATCCCCAGAGTAGGGGCGGAGGAGCAGTACAGCAAACATCTACGCCAGCACCCGGCATCCGTAATTATGAGTCAGAAGCACCACGGAGCACGGTGGTATCAGAGATAACAGTACCAGTTCGAAATGAGCAGTAGAGGAACCAGCAGCAGCGCCAGGGATTACCCATTGGATGTACTTACTGCAGTAAACGAGGGCACACTAGGGATGTGTGTCGTTAAGCTAATGGGTTATGCATGAGGTATGGCAGTCCAGACTACAGGATTGCCAATTGTCCTATGATGCAGAGGCCAGGAGGGCCACTCCAGCAATTTTTGGCATTGCCAGCTCTGGGGGCAGTACCGAACAGAGGACCAATATTGGCCGTAAGGCCGCTAGCCCAGCGTCTACCGACGCAGGCTCAGATGTTTTGCCAGGCGCAGAATAAGGGAGGCCCGCAGAGGTCGCAACAACAGCATAGTCGATGAAGGCAGCAGCAGGAAACTTAGCAAGGCCATGGCCAGTCCTTCACCTTATCACTGGAGGATATACTAGCTTCAGGCGACGTGGTTGTAGGTAATATTTCTGTGACCTCTTTTCCTGCAGTAGCATTATTTGATTCGGGGGCTACCCACTCTTTTATATCTTCATGATTTACGAAACGTATTGGATTAAAGTTCGAGGTATTGCCAGAGAGGATGAATATACTCACTGGTAATGGGCTCGTAGGAGTTAGCAGAGTGTACTTAGCATGTCCAGTCGTAGTGAGTGGGCGATTATTGCCCGCATCTTTGATTGAGTTTTCTATGGGAAACTTTGACGTTGTTCTAGGCGTGGACTGGTTCAGAGACAGTCATCCGACGATAGATTGTCGAAGAGGTAGTGTAGTATTTAATGTACCTGGCATTGAGGAGTTCGTCTTTGTTCGATCATTAGAGGATCGACCCAAGGGCATTGTTGCAGAAGCATTGGCAGAGCAGGAGCAGATTTTAAGAGTGGTCAGAGAATTTCTTGATGTATTTCCAGATGAGCTTCCAGGTATACCACCGGTGAGAGATTTGGAGCTTTGCATTGAGTTGAATCCTGGGACGGAGCCTAAGGTCGGCAGAGTTTACAGGATATCGCAGTCAGAGTTGGACAAGTGGTACCAGCATGAAGAAGAACTGAAGGTGAAGTAGTTTATCCGAGACAGTGAATCGCCCTGGGCAGCACCGATGATTTTAGTACCCAAGAAGGATGGATCGATGCGAATGTGCATTGATTACCGACAGTTGAATTCAGTAACAGTGAAGAACAAGTATCCGTTACCAAGGATTGATGACTTGTTTAATCAATTGAGTAAGGCTTGCATCTTCTCTAAGATTGATCTTCGATCTGGATATTATCAAGTGAGGGTCCGGGAGCAGGACATACCCAAGACAACATTTAGATCGCGGTATGGGCATTATGAGTTTTTGGTGATGCCATTTGAACTGACTAATGCCCCAGCGTGTTTATGGATTTGATGAATCGCATCTTTATACCATATTTGGATAAGTTTGTAGTAGTATTTATAGACGAAATCCTCGTCTATTCCAGTAGTGAAGAAGAACATGAGAAACATCTTCGGACAGTTTTACAGACCTTGAGGGAGTATCAACTTTATGCGAAGCTTAGTAAATGTGAGTTTTGGTTGGATCGTATTTTGTTTCTAGGATACATTATTTCTGGAGCAGGAGTGTCAGTAGATTCGAAGAAGGTTGAGGCAGTAGAGAATTGGCCAGTTCTGAAGGCAGTAGCAGATGTGTGTAGTTTCCTAGGATTAGCAGGTTACTACAATAGGTTCATAGAAGACTTTGCCAGAATTTTGGCACCCTTGACGCGTTTGACGTATAAGGATGTAGAGTTTGTTTGGTCAGCAGAGTGTCAGACATCATTTGAAGAGTTAAAGAAGAGATTAATCTCATCCCCGATCTTGACACTTCCAGTAGGATCGGAAGGGTTTACAGTGTATTGTGACGTATCCGGGAAGGGACTTGGGTGTGTATTGATGCAACATGGTATGGTGATAGCATATGCATCTCGACATCTTCGAGATCATGAGAAGAACTATCCGACTCACGACCTGAAATTAGCAGCAGTAGTGTTCTCGCTTAAGTTATGGAGGCATTATTTATATGGAGATCGAGTGGAAATTTATACTGATCATAAGAGCTTAAAGTATGTATTCACCCAGACGGACCTGAACATGAGACAGAGAAGATGGTTGGAATTACTGAAGGACTTTGATGTAAATCTTCAGTATCATCCAGGCAAGACGAATGTGGTAGTAGATGCCTTGAGCATGAGAGGTGGTGCATTCATTTTAACCTCACAGAGGAATATTTTGGAAGATCTTCAGGAAATCGGAATTGAAGTAATCTTGCCACAAGATACAGGAGTTATGGCCAGTTTGCAGATTCAGTCTACTTTAGTAGAGAGGATCAGAGCAGCCCAGGCAGAAGATCTGCAGATCCAGAAGCTTCGATCGGAGTGTGAGTCCGGTCTCAGGAAGGAGTTAGTAATCCATGAGGACGGTACGCTTAGGTTCGAAAACCGTCTTTATATACTAGGTGGAGACCTTCGACAGAAAGTTATGTCAGAGGCTCATAGTTCTCCTTACTCCATTCATCCCGGAGGCACAAAGATGTACCAAGATATAAAACAACACTTTTGGTGGAATGGCATGAAGAGGAAGATAGCGAGGTTTGTGTCCAGATGTTTGGTATGTCAGCAAGTGAAGGCAGAGCAGCAGAGACCAGTAGGATTGTTACAGCCGCTTCCTATTCTGGAGTGGAAGTGAGAGCACATCACGATGGACTTTGTAACCGGTTTACCTAGATCTCCGACCGATCGAAATGCAGTTTGGGTAATCGTGGATCGGCTCACGAAGGTTGCTCATTTTTTTCCTTTCATAGTAGGGCAGTCTACTGAGCAGTTGGCAGAAATGTATATGAAGCAGATTGTGAGACAGCATGGTGTTCCAGTTAGCATAGTATCAGATCGAGACACACGGTTCACCTTTCACTTTTGGCAGATTTGTATCAAAGTTTGGGTACCAAGTTGAGGTTCAGTACAGCCTATCATCCGCAGACGGACGGACAGTCAGAGAGAACCATTCAGACCTTGGAAGATATGTTACGAGCTTGTACCTTAGACTTCGACGGAACTTGGGAAGATCATCTTCATTTAGTAGAGTTCTTTTACAATAATAGTTATCAGGCAAGCATACAGATGGAATCGTTTGAAGCATTATATGGAAGGAAGTGCATGTCCCCTCTAGCATGGGACGACGGAGGAATTGGAGATGACCGGGGTTGGGATCGTGGAGGTTGTGATAAAGCCTGTGGAGGCAGCACTCCGACGACTGGGGCTCTCGAAGTCGATCGAACCTCCAGATTGGTCGAGATCTGTCAGGATCTGACAAGAAGATGCAGATCAGGCCACAACGACAGCGACGAGGTCGGGGTTCGATAGGCAGCGGCTCAGGTGAGTAGCTCTGACTCACGGGGTCTGCTGTGGTGGAGCTAGGCGGAAGGTGCTGGTAATTAGGTGGTGATGGCTAGACCGTGTGGTGATGGCTGGAGTTGCCAAGGAGGGGTGGCGGAGATGGTGGCGGTGGTGTCGGGGTAAGAAAATGGAGGATGGCTGGAGTTCGACCGAAACATGATGACGACGCGGTGGCACGACGTTGCCAGAGGAGGAGCTGACTGGTGGGCAGGGAGAATGAGCAATAGAGAAAAAAAGCAGGAGAGATGATTTGAAATTGTATTGGTTTGTAATAAAAGTCTAGGAAAGAAATAGTAGAGTGGAGTGCTCCACACGCTAAGTGGCACCAAATGTAATTTGTAATAGATCTAGACCTTATAGTGGAAGACCCCCAACTAACCCTGGCTAACTCTAACAAACTCCAACTAATTGCTAACCAATTACTTATTAGATTAACTAACCGTCAATTAACTTACTAACCCCTTTTGCTAGCAGTTTATCGATTATTAGCAATCATTCCCTAATTAGGCCCAAAATCAACCTAGCTACTAATTACTCCATAGCACAAATTCGTAGGTCTACCATCCAAGCTAAAACTTGGTATGCATTAATAACCAAATAATAAAACAATTCTGAAGAGAGTAAATAAGAATTAAAATTAGATAAATCAATTCAAAATATTTTCAAAGTCATATTATTTATATTAAAATATGATTTCAAAATTAAAATATTTATAACTCAAATTTTTTTATCAAAAAGTAGGAATTTGAATTTTTGGTAGTTATACTCTATGTTCAGTTCTCATAATTATCTGGCAATTATATTTCTGTAACTTATTATCAGCTTAAGCCTTAGTTTCGGTTTATTTTGGTTCATCATGAACCAACTTGGTTCATGATGTATATATTCCCATCCTTCTCTCTCTCTCTCCTCATAACTTTCATTTTACTTCTTCCACCTACCTAGGAAAGTACCAACTTGCTCAAAGAGGAGAGATTGCATTTATTTTTCTTTGATGTTTTCTTACAAATTTTTAGTCTAAAATGTTCATCTCTTAAATCTCTATATGTTTAGATCTTGGTGTTTTTACTTTTGATAGATATTTTTAGGTAGATCTAACTTTGTAAAAGTAGGGTTTTCTTTATGGGTTTCCATGGTTTTGATCTATCAAATTTGTTCTTTTTTAAAAACTAATTATTCATGTTGTAAAAAATTTTGTTCTACCCTATTTTGACCTATGGAAGTCCAAATTTGGACTTATATTGAAGATTTTATGGAGCTTGGAAGCTATGGGTTCCATGGCCATCCTTCTCAGATTTTCAGAGAAGATGGGTACCCATTTATCCTGCCGCATAGATGGACACCCATCTACTGCCACATAGGATTCTATTTATCCTGCCGCATGTGATTTTATTTACCCTACCGCATAGATGGGCATCCATCTACTGCAGCATGGGATCCCATCTACTCTTGCCGCATGGGCACCCATCGACTCTTGCCGCATGGCACCCTATCGACTATGGCCGCAGAGAAATCTGGCCGTATGAGAAGATGGGCACCCATCGACTCTTGTCGCATGGCACCCCACCGATTCTTGTCGTATGGCACCCTATCGACTCTTGCCGCATGGCACCCCATTGACTCTGGCCGCATGAGAAGATGGGCACCCGTCGACTCTTGACGCATGGCACCCTACCGACTCTTGTCGCATGGCACCCCATCGACTCTTGCCGTATGGCACCCCATCGACTCTGTCCGTATAGGATGCTGGCCGCGTGGGAAGATGGGTACCCATCGACTCTGGCCGTATGGGAAGATGGGCACCCATCCACCCTTGACCGCATAGTACCTATTTTGGCTGTTTTTGTATGTTTTATGTCCTATTTGGCTGATTTGTGACCAGAATTTCTCCCAACTCCCAACATAAAAGTTGTAGATCTTTATCTTGGCTTCAAGAATATTCATATCTTACTTTAACCAGAATTTATATGTGACTTATGGCAACTTGTGCACCTTTCATCTTGTACTTTCGTCTGTACGCCGTTTGGGCCACTTCATGACTTGCGAGCACTTCATATCCTAAGTGCGTAGTGCCTTCTTGTTCTCTTTCATCTTGTGTCTTGGTCCTCATTCCTGATCTGACTACCTATACGTGTGCTGGATAACCCTATATATGTACTAAGATACAATCTATGTGAGCACCGAAGTGCTATCCTATGTACTAAGTGTTCCTACGTGATACCTGCCAGTACCTCCAAGAGTCCAGCATTTACATAGCGAATGGTCGGTAGCAATGACGTGGTATGTGTTGTGTGTTACATTACACCAAGAAGGGGGTACATACGTATGACTCCATGAGCCAGTACGGATCCCTTCTTGGGGTACTCGTACAATATACGACATCTAGGAGAGTAAGCATGTGACCACGACATGTAAACTTCGAGGATAACCTAGGGATTAACTCGGCAACTAACTTGGTAGATGCATTGGATGGGAAGAATCTCGAGATTGTGCCATACTAGCCACCCCAGTTCCAGTCCTGACGTATCGGGTAGGCCGCCACGGATATGGCTTCATTCGTCTATAGCGGATGACTATATCCGACTTCTATGAGCTATGTGTTATCTGTTTTAGCGCGGTAGCCCTCCAGGGGACCAGTGCACAATCAATGTGCTATATGTTTAATGGTTTGGCTAGCCCTGCTGGGTTGACACGATCTTAGGATCTCTTTAATCAGTATCGCGGGGATAACTCTGCCAATTATAAAGAGCCGTAGGAATGAATGGCCGCTTGAAAACGACTTGACTGTGCCTTGTAACTTTCTTTAGTAGCCGAGGGACATGGACTGTCATCGTGCGTGGTCCAACCCATGTCCTTGTTTGGTTGTTGGGTTGGGCTATCGTGTTGTGACAGGCTGCGGACCGAGGTTACGACCGAAAGCTTTTATTATTACTAGTATTATTATTTTGTGCTTGGGTTTTATCTCACTCTTTTGTGCTCCTTTGTGGTACTTGCTATTCGGGGCTGACCCCGCTAGTTTTGTTTGGCCAGATCACGTAGCAGAGCCTGAGGATCCGACCTTCCTCTCTGACGTCAATGGTGCATACTAGGAGCATGGCTGGCGGGAGACTTGAGTGGGTTTCTTCTCCACCACTCTAGTTTTTATTACTTATGTTCTGGCGTTTAGCCACCGGCACCTGTTTAGCCGATTAATCTGGATATTTTGTCTTTTGCATAATTGTAATTAAATCAGACTGCAGCTGAATACGATTATGTACCTATGAATCTTTGGGCTAGCTAACTTATAAAGCTAGATCTCCATGATCATTTTGATGAAGCGTCGGGGATGCCTTACTACTTTATCTCATATGCTCATTAATTGATATTTTCTTGCTTGGAATAATTGAGACATAGATGCTCTGTGAGACCATAGGAGACTTGATTGTAGCATGCACCCCCTTGTCTCTTGACAGCCACGAACGTCGTACGACGTTTGCATACCTCATATGGAGTAGCAGGCCTAATCCGTCTCCGTATTCCGGTACTGGGGCGTGACAGAAGCAAACTATCGAACACTTGATGCTCATTAACAACAAAATTGGTTTTAGAGTTCCTCTTGTATTTTTTTGATCAAAATTCATAAATCTAAACACACCGAAATTCTTTGATGGACAATTCGTTGATCAAATTCAAATCGAATAGGGAAATCAAGATATAAAGCTACTCGATCAACTCATAATTTGAATCACAGAGCTAGGGAATGGGAACTTACCGATCGAGCCTTGTTGTTGTGTCGTTACTGTCGACACGAAGCAGAACGGCTTCCCGGTCGTCGGTACTCAATGAAGAGGCACCCGATCGAACAGTTCGATCGTTGTTTGTCACCGTCGACCATTGGAGAAAGAAAATTATCGCCAAGAATCGTTGAAAGGGGTGATCGAACCGACCGATCACCACTGTCAATTGAACTATTCAGAATAGGAAGAAGAGGAAGAAAAAAGAAAGTAGTTCGACGAACTCACCAAAGAGATGACCGGAGTGTGATCGGCCAGTCACTGTCGCGAGTCTGTCGAAGAAGAGAGTACGCCGGAGGCTTCTGCGATCAAGCGTCACTCACCTAGCAGACCTTACTGCCATGGCGATGGAAGCTCGAGAGGAATTAGAGTTAGGGATTCGAATGAACTTGGTGAGCAATAGAGAAAGATAAGCCGATGAGTGGCAAGAGTGCTTAGGAACTACTTGAAATCGGAGCCACAACCCTTAAACCAAACAAGGACCGGAGTTGTCCGGAGTTGTAGGTTCTTTTTGTCGAACAAAACTTAGCATCTGGCCATCCATCGACACGTATAATAATACGCGAGCATATAAGATGATGCGCAACCAAAAGAGCACGGCCAATCATCCGTACGGCTTGCTACTAGTTAACTAACTAGGGTTCTCACAAGTCCTAGTTACTAACATATGCAATTTGAGGATCTTTGCCACCACCTACGCTACAGATACTCATATAGCCACGGGGAACGAGTAAAAGAAAATTAACACATCATATAAAACCAAACATATATGTCATGACCCGCACCCTGTTTAGGGGCACGAGGACATAGGTACGTTTAGCCTACGCCGCAGTGTCGGTGGTGGAATACTGTATAGGTCATCCATAACATCTATCAATAATGAATATAAACCTGTCATCTCCATACGGAGGAATAATATGACATGTAAAGTGTATAACTCAATCACAGATCTAAGAAGACAAGCACGATATTGGAATAGATGCTAAGGAAGATAAAACTGAATATCAACGAAAGTCATAATTACAGGAGTCTAGAATAGGGCAGAGCATTCGGTCGGTCCGGTTGAACCGAACCGAAATATTACTGAACCGACAATAAACCGAACCGAACTATGGAGAACCGAAATCAAACCGTTCTTGCTAAGAACCGACCCGACCCGAACCGGTCCAGATCGGTTCGGTTGGTTCGTTTTGTTCGGTTGGGCCAATGGGCCTGATTTAACAATTTTTTATTAACAGTTTTATTCAGATAAATTCTAATGCACTAAATAGCAATAAATAGCAGTATCAGCATGACAACATCAGCAATAAATAGTAGTATCAGCTTGTAGCAGGCTAACAGCAGCAAATTGTAAACCCATTCATTGATTCAAATGAAAACCCATATAGAAAAAAAATTCTATCCACCAAATAAAAACCCATTCATTGATTTAAATGAAACACCAAATAGAAAAAAAATTATTACAGAAGCCTCTCATGTACAATTCTTCTAGAAGTGAACTGAGACACCATATAGAAAAATGTTATTTCAAAAAGACAGTTTTGGTCTCTTAGTGTACAATTGCTGCCAAATGCCAATGCCATACTAACATGAAACACCAAATTGACACTACATATACTAATTAACATGATGATAGTAACATCTTCCTCTTGTGCTCTATTAGTGTACAATTGCTGAAATGAGAACAAGTGAACAAGTCTTCACAGCTCTGCACTAGAAAGGACAGTTTTGGTCTCATTAGAAAAGACAATTTCATAAAGAGTGAACAAGTGTTCACAGCTCTGTACTATAAAAGATAATTTCATAAAGAGTTCAACCTTTACTTCCCCTTCAACAAAAAGACAGTTTTTGTCTCATTAATTTGGTCGTCAATTCAACCTTTACTTTCCTATCAATACCCCACTCAAGCAAACACTTTTCTACCGCTTTTCCGATAGCCTCACCTTTGTGACTTGAAATTGGACAAAAGTTTTTTTCTTCAACTCCCAATCTTCGTTTATATAATGTGTCGTAAGACACATATAGTTAACTTTTTGTAATGATGTTCATGTGTCCGTTGTAAGGCACACCATTTGCTTCGACTCTTTCAAGTATTTTTTGAATTGATGCTTTTCGATAGAGTAAATTTCAAAACAATCTCGTGCCACGGTCCATCCTGAAGGAATACGAAAGATTGGACACGCAACACTCATAAAGTCTTTAAAGCCTTCACACTCCATAAATCTAAACGGAAGCTCATCAACAATCACCATTCGTGTCAAGGCCTTTCTCACCTCATCTTGATTAAATTTCCAACTAGTGAGTATTTTATCCGTGCCCTTTGCATTGGATTGCAAGTTGAGTATCTATTGAGTATGATCATGATTCTTTGGATTAAGCGGACATGCATTCCAATGATTCTTGACATTGCTTGTCCCATTTATTTTACTATGACAATAATATTCTTTTGCACAATGCTTGCAACTGGCTTTTGGACGACCTTCTGCATCCTTAAATTTATTAAAGTCTATCGAAATAGAAGCTCGTTTCTTCATAGGTTTTCTAGTAACCCGAAGCCTCGAACTAGGATTGGATATCGGTTCATTAGTGGCTTCAGAACTAAGTAATGGTTGAGGATGATCACCCCCTTGCAACATCTAAAATAACAAATTTATGGATTTCAATATATGAACTATAATTAACAATTCTTGATAAAAATAGAGAAATACGCACATTGCATGAATATGAGGTTGTTTCCATTAATTGGAGGGCTACCTAGTAAATATCACACAATTAAGTGAGTAACCTAAGCTACCTAACCCTTACCCAACCTAAGTGCTACTGCATGTTAAAAAATATTGTACGTAGTATTAAACAATCCTATTAGTAACCCAACTAATCTAAATTGGCATAAGAGCAATGTTAAACAGGCAGCAGAATACAAACAGAATACAAACAGCAGTGTATTGCTAAACAGGCAGCAGCAGTGCAGAATATAAACAGCAAAAAACAGACAGTAGAATGCAAACAGAATCATAAACAGGTAGCAGACTATAAGCAGAATCACAAATTAAGCTTTTTTCTTTCTTTTTGCAGCAAGCAGAATCACAAGCAGCAGACTATAAGCATAATCACAAATTAAGCTTTTTTCTTTCTTTCTTTATGCTTCTTTCCTTTTTTTTTTACTTTTTTCGCAGCAAGCAAAGCAATAAGCAATTTTCCTGCATACAGGATATAATGATAGAACAGACATACATTTAAACAGTTAACAGTAAACTTACAGTGGGAAGACTCCGCAGTCTTGAGAGAAAATAGGAATGTATAATGAACCTGCAACTGATCTCCAATAGTCCAATATCAATATGAACCTGCAAGTGTTAGGAGAAAAAGTATAAAAAAATGTAGGAATTTGGTTTTTTTTTGGCCTGTTAAAGAGTAAAATTATCAAAATATGTTCATCAATTTGGATTAAAAAATGTATGAATTTTTTGGAACCCGCAAGTCTGCAACTACTTTGCAAATAAAAAATTAAAATAGTTTGCTCAATTTCAAAGAGTCAAATAATAACATTTTACTCGTACTCCTCAGTCCTCGGAAATTAAAAAATTTGAAAAATAACTTACAGAATTTAGGGTTAAAAAATAACTTACAAAAATTAGGGTTATGTGCAAAAAAATAAGTAGAAAAATTAGATAGCGTGGGAGAAACCAGAGAGGTTGTGCAAAAGCATATTATTGCAGAAAAATTAGGGTTAGGTGCAGAAATTAGGGTGAGAAAAATAACTTACAAAATCTAGGGGCCGTACTACTTAGAAACCAGAAAGGAAGTGGAAGACCATATCTCGAACTCCTCAGAGGTCGACACTCGTGGTTCTCGAGAGTCGAGAGATCGGAAAGAGAGAGTAATAGAGAGCATCGGAGAAGGAGAAGGAGTCTCGAGCCGGCCTCCGTCGATCTCTAGGGTTTAGGTGAGAGAAAAGTTAGGGTTAGGGTTAGAAAAATTAGAGAGCGACGGAGAAGGAGAACGATGAAGCCGAGGAAAACATTTAGAGAGCGGCGGAGGAGAAGTAAAAGTGAGGAGAGAGAAATTAAGCTTGGTTTTGTGTTATATAGAGTTAAAGGTATTATGGTAATATCATAACTCCTATTCGGGTTTCGGTTCGGGTTAAGAACCGAAACCCAAAACCGCGGCCCGACCCGTAAACCGATATTAGCTATATTACTGAACCGAAATCCGATCCAATAAGCCCAAAATCGACCCGAAAACAGAATTGGGTCGGTTCGATTTGGTTAATTCGGGTCAGACCCGATATCTGCTCACCCCTAGTCTAGAAGTCTTAAGGCAATTTAATACATGTCCTGATAAATATAACAGCTCAACTCATAAAAACCTGGAGACAAGGTCCAGTAACCCTAGCTACTAGCTAAAACACTACTAAAGGTGCACTCTCAGCGAATACTGGCTCCAAAGGGAGTCTCCTGGCATGGTCGTCAGTCCTCTAGATACTCTGAAAAATATTATCCAGTCAGGATTGGAGCAAAGTTCAACTCAAATAACAGTTCCATTTAATTGACAAAAACTATAAAGCAGTGATAAAGAGAATGCTATATACGATAAAGAAAACATGCTTAAGGCAATAGTGTAATGGAATAAACAGGCAGTATAAACTGGAAATGTAATCTGTGCGAGCAAGT
This sequence comes from Iris pallida, assembly GCA_029216955.1. NCBI lineage: Eukaryota > Viridiplantae > Streptophyta > Magnoliopsida > Asparagales > Iridaceae > Iris > Iris pallida. The sequence goes on along the minus strand of JANAVB010024600.1, from coordinate 8,172,845 downwards.
AATGGAAGATGAACTACATATCAGAAGTAGAGCAATGTAACTGATGAACTGAGTACGAAACTATAATAGACAGTGTGTTTTGGAATACCAATTAGATATGTGATCGGCTTGGAAGATTCAATGATTTACACTAAGGAAGACTAGCTCAACCATACGTGCAATGTATGATAGCTAGTAGACAATGATTTACACTACTTGCCGATAGTTCTTGATCACATATCTAACTAGTATTTCTCCCGCCCCGACTGATATGATGGATCCAACCATAACACGTTACTAGCCAATATATTCCAGTGTTATCCAATATTGTCCAATGTTATCCAATACCAACGAGAACAGTATCTGATACCATTGCGATAAATTAAGGTAACATCTCATGACTGAAGATCCAATGACAATACCAATCCGTGTACCATCGTGTCAAGAATCACAAGTAACATTTCTAAATACTTGAATTATAGTGGTTATCAATAATGAAAACTATCAGAGAATATACTCGCCTGTCGTCCAGAGCAATGAATGTGAGTCGATGCTCAAAGTGGAGTCACAGGACCTATAGATGGGACATACATATGTTAAATGGGGTTTAACAGTGTTAGACATAGTTTTCTAGTGCGTGATATACAAACTAGGTCAAAACTAGGTCAAGTTTGACTCATGGTTGACTTTTGGTCAACTGATCAACTTGGTCAAACTCTAGTCAAGTCTAGGTCAAATTAACCCATATCAAGTCATTACCTTCCTATGATATATTATCTTAGGTTAATAGAGAAGTACATTATATTAGTTATTAGGTGAACCATCACTTAAGCTATAGCTAATATCATATCCTAGGTTGATTAGGCAATTATCTGTCACGACCCGCTACCCAAATTGTTGGGCCGGGCCGAGTCATGTCCAGCCTACGCTTGAGATAAGCGCAGTAAGCTGTTCTAGAGATAACAAGATAAGACTAAATGTGCTAACAGTTCTATAAGTAATAAAGAGTCATAAATGCTCCAAACACAAAAGTTATCTCATATAACAATAAGTCCAAGTACAAGTCTGAAATGTAAAACTGGATACAGGTCCAGTTACAAAATACATAGTCTAATACATGACTACTCTCAAAAATCTAAAGCAAATAGACAACTAGACGAGGTTCCCCGCAGGTACATCCTCGTAAGACAAAGCCTGGTCCTCAATAGTAACTCCATAATACGAATCACAGAGCAACTCCTCCTCAGTAAGTATACCTACAACGTTATCCTGTCAGGACGAGAGCAAGTACTGTTTCTAGCAAACTAATATACGAAACATGAAATAAACATAAGAGAAATAAACTTGAATCATGGCATCTCATAATCTATCATGACAAGGACACATATGTCATAGAAACAGATGTATATGTAATGTTTAAAACTGTAGCAGGTACATGATCGGTCAATAGGTGTACAATGTACTGAGGCACATGTAAGTAAAATGTACATACGTACAAGTGAACAAACATAGGTGTACATCCGTACAAAAATGTGGGATAATGGCCTACGGCGTAGTAACATGTAAAATAAAACTTTGCTCGGTACGATAAAGAGGCATGATCACGTACTCAACTATCAGTTTCCCCATAACCCAGATTCTAATCATGTGAGAGATATATAAAAACTGTTCTAAGCATGGTAGTGACTGAAAGTAAATACAACATGTGAAGATTTAACTTGCTACCCCAAGGATCAGCATTTAACATGGTTGGATTCGCAGTTCATTGATGTAACAGTATGTAAAGTTTGTAGAAGTACTTGCCTTTAGCAAAGCAAAGCAGCGATAAAAATGCTATAGATGCCTGGTAACTCATCACTGTAGAAATAAATACATAAACTTAGTTTTTACACTAAGTTAAACACTAAAACACCAGTGGTGCAACACGACTTTCTAACTGGACACCTAGCCAATGTTAGGGTAATATACTAAAAGCATCACTTTTGTAGTAACCTTATTTTCTTAAATTTTGAATGAGAATCATATGGACAAATGTTTGCATATTGTGTTTGTTGCAAGTGTTAATATAAATGTCTGATATTCTATATTATAGATAATATGGTGTGTGGTGTCACACAGAAGATTATATTATCAGTTTTCTATGGAGTATATAAATAGTTCACAACCTAGATGGACTTGGACAATCTATTGGAAAGGTTGTAGTATAATCTGGTATTAGTCTATCTTGACTATAGGTTTACACTAGTACACTTTGTGTGTATTGAACAGGACTACTTGAGGTTGTTCTCTTTGTACTGACTACATAAGAGAACAAACACCTCTGTTATTATGGATGCTTGTGCTCTTAATCCGGATATAATAACGGACATGTATATGTAGTGTGCATTACTTTGACTCATAAAAGAGTGAGATTCATTATGGATCAACAACCTCTATGAATTGGGTAATAACATTGTATGTATGATGGGCTGTTGATTATAAATAGAATCCATATCCCGATACATCGGGTTGATGATGTCCTCTTAAGGAGCTCATAAGGATTGTCATGTAAACCCTGCAGGTGGATTATATCTGACATGACAAATAAAATTGAGCAGTACTACTTAAGGATAAAAGATGTCGAATCAATATAGTTGTCAGTAACTTAATTTGATCGACGGATATACGATATCTTAACATGGGGAGCCAAACGAGCATATAATAAAAGGAGCCCACAAACATAATTTGGGATTATGGAGGTAGTGCAACAATAGCTCATTAGTGGACCGAGCTATTGTTAATGGGCCTGGATTATGTGTTCGGGCTGAACACGGGATATCCAGATCCGTTAGGAGGCCTAACCCTAATTTCTCCTCATGGTCCCTGCCGAAGCCTATATATATACTCTATTCTCTGACCGCCAGATTACTGATCAGAAATCTGAAATTTTTTCTAAATTTGTGATTCACGTAAGGAGAGAAAGAGAGGGCTGCCAAGGAGAAGAAAAGGTTAGGAGATCGTCGCCCATACGACGTCCAACTCGAGGAAGGAATACGTGCAGAAGATCTTGGGGTTGTCCGCTCGAGATTGCCAGGAATTACTTGTCTTCTTTCCATCGCAGGTATAATTCGTGAACCCTAGTTTCCGCCTATGAAGGGTTAGAACACGTATTAGATCTGTTTAACATTCTATCGATCAATACGCACACCAAAGAAAGGGTCCTGGGAATCTCCAGTTCCATCAATTGGTATCAGAGTAACTTTGGATCTGCGTATTGATTGATACGTCCTTGTTGTCCAATAAAACCTGCACTGTGTAATAGTCGGTAGATGTAGATCTGTTCTCACTCGATTTTACAGGCATCTTAGATCCAACTATTATGGTCCAATACATGTTTTTTATTGTGTTGTTTAAACTACAGACATGTCATGGATGTTGTTGTTGCTGTGGATGTAATTAAAATCACGATGGTTGATCGTGCTTATTATTTTAATTTTGCAATCTAGATTATGTATGAACTCCTTCGGAAGGCATAGGATTGATGTATTTTAATTTTTTTTGATCAATCGTGATGGCGATGGTGGCTGTTTCTGACGTCGGACGAGATGTTGGTTTTAAGCAGTACAGAGGCAGACAGATGATTTTCGATGAAGGAATCGACAGCCAAAATCTTTAAAAAAAATCAAGGCGCTGCCCCGAACCCCGCGACCTGACCGGGCAGGTCGAACCCCGAATAGATCTGCGTAGTGCCGGATTTTGGATTCGGATAGTTGAGAACGGAGCAGCAAAGATGACCATAATAGTTGGATATTTTCTCTTATTTTTGTCATTTTGCTTTTTCTGATTATGCATGTTTATTATTGTGTGGTTATTTTTTTGAAAAACCAAGCCTACATTAATAATGGACATAATATCAACTAGTAGAAAAACCCTCATTGTTAAATAACTAAGTGGGAGAGGATATTTATTTAGTTTAAATCCTATGGTCTCTATTACTGGTTTGTAGGTGTTGTAATTATACTTGCGTGTTGGCTATAATGCTTTCCTCCATATCGGATGAGCATAATTATGGATCACCAGTACAAACTTCCTTAGGGATAATTGTAGAAAGTTACCTGGTATGTGTTCACTTCTCCATCTGAAGGAACTCATTACAAGATAATGGACTTAGTATTAAGTAATGGTATACACTTAGATACAAATAATGGTATCCTCCCCATCGGAGTCACTGCTATTATTTGTATGACCGGAGCAAGACCAGTATATTAATTTTATTTGTCATAAAGTTATGTTGACATGATAGTAAAATTAATAAGAAAAACCTACTTGAGCAAAGTTGAATTTGTATACGTCTACACTATCGTGGCATGCTAAATTTATGGTGTTCAAGGTGTTGGTGAATTTCTTATTATTGTTTTGAGGGAATCAATATTTAGTTAATTCAAAAAGTTTTTTCCCTACATAATTTTATTTATATGATTCTCAGGATTTCAAAAATGGGTTCTTTCAGTCCACTTATGGTGATTCTTAAAGAAAATAAACTTACTGGACCTAATTATATTGACTGGAAACATAATTTGGATATTGTTCTGACTGCTGAGGAGTACGAATATGTACTTGTTGAGGAATGCCCACCTAAGCCTGATGCTAACTCTGATGAAGAGGTCAAAGAGGCTTAAAAGAAGTAGAAAATGGCAGATGAGATGGCGCGGTGTTACATTCTGGCATCTATGTCAAATGTACTACAACATCAGCATCAGGCTATGGCCACTGCTTATGACATGATGTATAACCTCAAGGAACTCTTCGGACATCAGAGTAGAGCAGCTAGGCAGTTTGCTATGAAATGTTTGATGAATACAAAAATGGCTGAGGGTACACCAGTAAGGGATCATGTTCTCAAGATGATGGGTCATCTGAATGAGATGGAGATCTTTGGAGCTGAAATCGATGGGGAATCCCAGGTCGATATCATTATCGGGACTCTGCCTAAAAGTTTTGATAATTTCTGCCTTAATTACAACATGAACAAAAGGTTGTATAGTTTGGCAGAACTTACAAAAGAGCTACAGGATGCTGAATCTCTCTTTAGGCAGAGTGGTCATGTTTTTGTTTCTGAAAAGGCTTCTACTTCTAAGCCAAAAGGCGGTAAGAAGAAGAATAACATTCAGAAACAGGCAAACTCAGCAAAGAAGGGCATGGGACCTCAAGGCGCGGTGAAAAAGCCGAAAGGCAATTGTTTCAAGTGCAAAGGGTCAGGACATTGGAAGACTGATTGTCCACTTATCAAGCAAGGAAACAAAGAAGGTATATCTCATTTACTAGTAGTTGAAATATATTTAGCGGTGTTATCTACCGGCACCTGGTGTGTAGATACAGGAGCCACTAATCATGTCTGCAATACATTGCAGGGGTTCCAGGAAACCAGACGGCTCAGTGATGGAGAGATATGCTTGTTCATGGGTGATGCTACAAAAGTATCGGTCGTTGCATTAGGAGATGTTACTTTATCTTTTGGTAGAAATAAGTCTTTGACATTGAAATATTGTCTTTATGCACCTTCACTTAGAAGGAATTTAGTTTCTGTTTCTATGTTAGTTAAGGATGGATATTCAGTTTATTTTAATGACAATATTGTTATTAGAAAGAATAAACATTTTATCTGTTCTAGTGTATTGGTTGATAATTTGTATGTCATTAATCCTATTTCGCCCACAATGTAACTTATGGAAATGAATAATATGTCATCTAACTTAAATAAGAGAAAAGAACCTTCTTGTACGAACCAAACATATCTTTGGCACTTGCGATTGGGGCATATTAACCTAAGAAGGATTCAAAGACTGGTTGAAGATGGACCTTTGAGTTCATTGGAAGTGGAGGCACTACCAGTCTGTGAATCCTGCTTGGAAGGTAAAATGACCAAAAGGCCTTTTACGACAAAGGGGTATAGGGCCAAAGATGTGTTGGAATTGGTTCATTCTGATTTGTGTGGACCCATGACTATCCAAGCTAGAGGTGGCTTTGAATATTTTGTCACATTTATTGACGATTATTCAAGGTATAGATACATTTATTTGATGCGTCGTAAGTCTGAGTGCTTTGAGAAATTCAAAGAGTACAAGGCTGAAACGGAGAAACGTCATAAAAAATGTATCAAGTCATTACGATTAGATTGTGGTGGCGAGTACCTCTTTGGAGAGTTTAGGGATTATTTATCAGAGGCTGGGATTGCATCCCAATTGACTGCACCTGGAACGCCCAGCGGAATGGTGTAGCCGAAAGAAGAAATAGAACTCTTATGGAGATGGTTAGATCAATGATGAGTTATTCGGATTTGCCAGATTCGTTTTGGGGATATGCCTTAGAGACTGCAGCTTATATTTTGAACTTGGTTCCTTCTAAGTCAGTACCTCTTACTCCCACAGAGCCGTAGATTGGACGTAAGCCTAGTCTGAAACATGTTCACATTTGGGGTAGTCCAGCACATATGCTGAATGGGAAAGCAGATAAGTTGGAATCTCGTACAGAAGTACGCTTGTTTGTAGGCTATCCAAGAGGAACGAAAGGAGGTTTATTTTATAGTCCTAAGGATCAGAAGGTCATTGTTAGCACCAATGCCCGATTCTTAGAGGAAGACTATGTGATGAACCATAAACCCACAAGTAGAGTTGTTCTAGAAGAACTGAGACGTGAGACACCAAGTACTTCAGTACCAACAGTACAAGAGGATGAACCACAAATAACTGCACAACGTGTCACAAATGTTACACCACAACCGATAGTGCCTCATCGTAGTGGAAGGGTTGTGATACAACCTGATAGATATATGTTCTTGGGAGAGTCGTCAGACTTCGTCCCTGAGGAACAAGATTATGATCCCTGTACCTACAATGAAGCACTCCAAGATAAAGATGCAGAGTCTTGGCAAAAAGCAATGATATCTGAAATAGAATCTATGGATTCTAATCAGGTCTGGGAGCTTGTAGAACCACCCGTTGGTGTAAAAGCCATTGGATGCAAGTGGGTCTATAAGAGAAAAAGAGGATCAGACGGTAAGGTTGAAACCTTTAAAACTCGGCTTGTAGCAAAAGGTTTTACTCAAAGAGAGGGTATCGACTATGAGGAAACCTTTTCTCCTGTAGCCATAATTAAGTCTATCCGGATTCTTTTATCTATTGTAGCTCATCTCGATTATGAGATTTGGCAAATGGATGTCAAGACAGCTTTCCTTAATGGAAGTCTTGAGGAAGACATCTATATGAAGCAACCAGACGGGTTTATTGAAAAGGGCCAGGAGCATCTTGTTTGTAAGCTCAAGAAGTCCATTTATGGACTTAAGCAAGCTTCCAGATCTTGGAACATATGTTTTGATCAGGTGATAAAATCTTATGGATTTGATCAATGTCAGGATGAATCATGTGTATACAGAAAATATGACGGAAACGTAGTAGTATTCCTAATACTTTATGTGGATGACATCTTGCTCATTGGAAATAATGTGAAGGTGTTATATGATGTAAGGGTATGGTTATCCAAACAGTTTGATATGAAGGACTTGGAAGAAGTAGGTCACATCCTTGGGATCAAAGTTCTACGAGATCGCAAGAAAAGGATGTTGGGCTTATCCCAAGCTTCCTATATCGATACTGTACTAACTCGTTTTAGTATGCAAAATTCTAAGAAAGGTTTCTTACCTTTTAGACATGGAATTGCTCTATCAAAGGAGCAGTGTCCGAGGACACCTAAAGAGATAGAGAACATAAAGGCAGTTTCTTATGCTTCAGCAGTAGGAAGCTTAATGTATGCAATGCTATGTACAAGACCAGACATCTGCTTTGCCGTAGGCATGGTCAGCAGATATCAGTCTAACCCAGGACAAGAGCACTGGACTGCCGTAAAGTATATTTTGAAGTACCTGAAAAGGACTAAAGAGTATATGCTAGTTTACCAGGCAGATAGTTTAGTTCCTTTGGGGTATACAGACTCAGATTTTCAGTCAGATAGGGATTCCAGGAAATCTACCTCAGGTTATGTGTTTACTTTGGGAGGTGGATCCATTGTGTGGAGGAGTATCAAGCAAAAATGTGTTGCTGATTCCACAATGGAAGCCGAGTATGTGGCAGCCTCTGAGGCAGCCAAAGAAGCGGTTTGGCTCATCTGTTGGACTTGGATGTGGTACCTAGTTTGCCTAAGTCTATTACACTTTATTGTAATAATAGTGGTGCAGTTGCAAACTCGAAGGAACCACGAGCCCATAAGACTGGAAAACACATTGAGCGCAAGTACCACCTGATACGAGATTTCGTAAAGAAATGAAAAGTTGCTGTGATCAAGATAGCATCAGTCGACAACCTAGCTGATCCCTTTACAAAGAGCTTACCAGCTAAGGCTTTTGATAGTCATGTTGACGGAATGTGAGTCAGATGTGTAGCAGCATGGCTTTAAGTATAAGTGGAAGATTTGTAACAGTATACTGGAAAGCAATGCTTTGAGTATAAGTAGGAGATTGTTAGGGTTATATACTAAAAGCATCACTTTTGTAGTAACCTTATTTCCTTAAATTTTGAATGAGAATCATATGGGCAAATGTTTGCATATTGTGTTTGTTGCAAGTGTTAATGCAAATGTCTGATATTCTATATTATAGATAATATGGTGTGTGGTGTCACACAGAAGATCATATTATCAGTTTCCTATGGAGTATATAAATAGTTCACAACCTAGATGGACTTGGACAATCTATTGGAAAGGTTGTAGTGTAATCTGGTATTAGTCTATCTTGACTATAGGTTTACACTAATACACTTTGTGTGTATTGAACAGGACCACTTGAGATTGTTCTCTTTGTACTGACTACATAAGAGAACAAACACCTCTGTTATTATGGATGCTTGTGCTCTTAATCCGGATATAATAACGGATATGTATATGTAGTGTGCATTACTTTGACTCATAAAGAGTGAGATTCATTATGGATCAACAACCTCTATGAATTGGGTAATAACATTGTATGTATGATGGGCTGTTGATTATAAATGGAATCCATGTCCCGATACATCGGGTTGATGATGTCCTCTTAAGGAGCTCATAAGGATTGTCATGTAAACCCTGCAGGTGGATTATATCCGACATGACAAAAAAAGTTGAGCGGTACTACTTAAGGATAAAAGATGTCGAATCAATATAGTTATCAGTAACTTAATTTGATTGACGGACATACGATATCTTAACATGGGAAGCCAAACGAGCATATAATAATTTGGCTTAGTTCTGTTCGTTTCGGGATTTCCCGAGAACCTTCGGGAAAGCTTCTGTTGGGTTGTTTTGCTTTTTCAAAACTTTTCGGAAATGGATTTCTTGATATTTGGTTTTCGGATATATTTTCGAATTGTGCTGTGGTTTTTGGGTTGGTTTCGGATTCCCGAATTCGTTTCGGGTCGTTCCGAATTAATTTTGAGAAGGATTGTGGTTATTTTTATATATATATTTTAGGATTCCCTGGTTTGGGATTTTGCAGGAAAATATTGGCACACTTTCCCAGTTTTTGGGTTGACCAAAAATAGAGAAAATGCTGCCGGATTTTCCGTAAAATTTAATTATATTTTTTAAATGATTTTAAAATAGATTTCGGAAAAATATTTTGGATTTTGGGCGACGACCGTATCGGTCAATGGGCCCTGGCTAAGTGCAAACGAAACCGGCTTCGCCCGGACGTTGAGGCATTAGCCTACATGACGATTGGACCATATCTGAGACTCATTAAATATTTAATTTATTTTTATTATTTAATTTATTCATAATTAAATTATAGGAAGTTTTAGAACTAACGACCATTTCGTCTTATTTCAATTTATGTAAATAAATTGTAATGGGCATAAGCCCAGCTGGTTGTTGGCTCTGTGACTTGTATTTTGGTAGCGTAGGATTTTTTGCTGTTTTCTGGTTTTGCGAGTTCTTATAGCATACGCGTAAATCTTATAATAATTATTTTCATATAGAAAATTAATAAAGTTTTCTCACATAAAAATTTACAAGTTTTAATATTTAACAACGATCATGTTTTTCTCATTAAAATAAGAAATTTAGTTTTATATGTATAATTATGAAAATACAAAGTTTTAATCAAAATTAATTTGGTAACTACGAGTTTTTCCAAAAATACAAAGTTTAAACGATCTTTCCCTCGTTATTAATTCAACGCACCAATAATCGTATTTTTGTTCGTGTTTAATAAATAAAGATTAAAATTGATTAGGACATAATTAGAGATTTTAACTGGTTAGCTTGGTAACCCTGGATTCTGAATCAACTTCTCAAAATGTAGGATTTCGAGGACGAGCCTAATCCCATCTCGAAGTCTTCAACCTTTCCAGTCCAGTCCATTTTGAGGCAAGTACAGTTTGTGTTAGTTTACAGTTATTTTAATAATCATTTTACTGCAAGTTTAAACCATGATGCAAACACGAAACTCTTTCTGAGAGTACTGACTGATTGACTGTTGGGTACTGGGGGAATAGAGTAATGTTTATGACCACATCCACTGTAACTTAGAACTGTATTAGCTTACCCCTCTCTCACACGGGGATAAGCCATACCGTATCAATAGGATACTACTGTAACAACCCAAGCCGGTCATATTCATTGCCTATTCAAATCACACTGTTTTACTGCTAGAAAATTGTTTATTTCAAACTGTTTAAAAGTGCATGATTCTATTATTTATTTTAACTGTTTAAATTAGCATGAATTGTACTTTCCTCCCTCCTGACTGGAGATACATTTTTAGGGGATATTGAGGATGCTGAGCTGTTAATCAGCAGTTATTACGACCCGGTTCTGTACCTAATGGTGTTGCCAGAGTCCCTTTTGGAGGACGCAGGGACTGAGGCCGATGAGCCAAATGTTTAGATAGATTTTCTTTTCCAGTTTTGATGTTCTTTGAAAAATCTGTTTAATTGAATTCAGTATTTATTCCAGTACTTTTTAAATCCCAGTTGTATTTATTTCAAATGTTTAATAAAGTTTCAATTCCCGAATATTGAGTTGTGACAAATATAGATATTGTTGTTGTGGTTACCTGCTAATGGAACAGCTTACTGCCGCCATCTCAACAACAGTGCAGGCTGGGAATGATCCGGTTCGACCCAATTATTTGGGATCGGGTCGTGACAAGCATATAATAAAAGGAGCCCACAAACATAATTTGGAATTATGGAGGTAGTGCAACAATAGCTCATTAGTGGACAGAACTATTGTTAATGGGCCTGGATTGTGTGTTCGGGCTGAACACGGGATATCCAGATCCGTTAGGAGGCCTAACCCTAATTTCTCCACATCGTCCCTGTCGTAGCCTATATATCCTCTATTCTCTGGCCGCCAGATTACTGATCAGAAATCTGAATTTTTTTCTAAATTCGTGATTCACGTAAGGAGAGAAAGAGAGGGCTGCCAAGGAGAAGAAAAGGTTGGGAGATCGTCGCCCACACGACGTCCAACTCGAGGAAGGAATACGTGTAGAAGATCTTGGGGTCGTCCGCTCTAGATTGCCAGGAATTACTTGTCTCCTTTCCACCGCAGGTATAATTCGTGAACCCTAGTTTCCGCCTATGAAGGGTTAGAACACGTATTAGATCTGTTTAACATTCTATCGATCAATACGCACACCAAAGGAAGGGTCCAGGGAATCCCCAGTTCCATCAGCCAAATGGTGACTTTAGCATAGGAGACCAATGTGGGGTGACACAATACTCAATCTAACTTTCTCGGGTCTTTACACTAGTGCGGGGTGAGGTCCAATACGACTATAACTCAAAATAACACAAAAAGTTGCAAGTCGTAACTATGCCATAATTAAATCAAACTGTACACTATGTTCCAATAATTTTTGAGATAGACAAAAAGCTTAATTTTATATAAAATAAAGTATCAAAATGATTCTTGTTAATTATAGAAATTTATACTAATTTTTCTGGGATTTATAAACTCTCATAAATATTTATTAAAAATCAGCAAACATAAATATACTGAACATGAGTTATGTTTTCCTATTTTTATAAAATACCAAAAGCACTTAATAAATGCTAGAAAAATGATAATAAATTTTCTAAATTAATATAGTATTTAAATATAATTTTTCTTAGATTTTTACAGTAATTAAAATATATATAAAAATTCAAAAACAGCAAGCAACAGTTTCTGGAAATTAATGAATTAATTATTTACTATTTTTGTCCATCTATTCGAAATGAACCGAAGTCCAGATACAGGACCCAGAGCCATGAATCAAGTCCAATATGACTTGTGCAGACTCTAAATGTATTAGACACAATTGGGCCCAAAAACCCATGCTAGACTTGGACATCAATTGGCCATAACAATTTAAAATACAGGAATTTAAATAATAATAATAATATATTTTTAAAGTGGTAAAAATATACAAGTCACAAAATATATAATAAAATAATCTTATGAAATTCTACATAACAATATTTTGTACAAGGTAGAATTTCAAATACATACATAAATATATAACTACAATATTTATATATATATATATATATATATATATATATATATATATATATATATATATATATATATATATATATATAGATATTTATATATATACATAATGGATATATATATATACATATATATATATATAAGAAATACTAAATATAAAATATATATATATTCAAATATTGTATGCATATATATAACAGTATATATATAATAATATATACACATAAACACATATACATATATACATATATTAAAATATATATATATATATATATATATATATATATATATATATATATATATATATATATATATATATATATATATATATACACTTATATAATAAAATACTAAATATAGAATATATATATACATATACAAAAAAAAATAATAATAATAATAATAATATATATACATAATACATATATACATATATACACATATATATATATATATATATATATATATATATATATATATATATATATATATATATATATATATATATATATATATATATATATATAAATACATATGTATATATACATAAATAATAAAATAAAACAAAAACAAAACAAATAGAAAACAAAACAAAGAAGAAGGGGGGCTCAAACTCGGCCCAGAGGGGTCGGGTTCTTGGGTTCGGTCGGGCTGGCCAGGGGGTCAGCCCGAGCTGTGTGTTAGAGTTCGGATTAGGTTTAGTGTTATTTAGGTTTTTAGGTTAGCGGGTTTAAACCCGATAGCCAAACTTCGTGTCCTGACTGTTTGGGATACGAAGAACGGCCGAGTCCAAGTGTCCTGACTACGCACGACACGCACGCGTCGAGTTGGACGTGTCCAGACTTACCACTAGGTTCGTCAGGACGCGGCGAGTCGCATATGTGAGTTCGAGACACAAATTCGACACGAAAACAAAACTGACACGTACGTGTCCAAGTCGAGCGGGCTATTGGGGCGGCGACTGGGCGGAGGAGGCGTCGGCGTCGTAGCGCTCGGGTGGTGCTGCGCTCGTCTCGACAGGGCAGACTCGGTGGTGGTGGTCGGAGGTGGTGATGGTTGCTAGGGAGGTGGCGCTGTGGGGTGGCCGAAGTTAGGGTTTCGACGAAGAAGAAATGGAGGAGACGGTGGTCGTGGGGGTTGAAACGAAGTAGGGTTAGGGTTTTGGGGGTCGGGGTAGTTTGGACTTTAGGGCGGTGGAATTAGGGTTCGAATTAGGATTAGGGTTAGGTTTACGGCGAGGGTTTGCCGGAGACGACGACAGCGCGCGGTCGTCGGGGGTGGATGAGTTTAGGGTTTTGTAAAAAAACCCCTCGGAGATTGGGATATTGCACAAATGTGCGCCGCCTTAGCTATTGCAAATATTTAATTTGCAAGTAACCCCCCGCTACGATTCTGTGCAAATTTAATTTGCACAGACAAATAGGATATTGTAAAAGGCTATTAAATCAATTAAAATAATTACACAATGATATTAAAACAATTTAATTTATTACAAAATAATATATTTGGATTTAAAAACTATTTAAAAATTATTTAAAAATTCTAGAAAAATTCTTAGCAATTATATTAATCTATTTTAAACATATAAAAGCTATTTAATATTATAAAATATTATTTTGAAATTTTGGGGCTTACAAATCTTCCCTCCTTGAAAAATTTCGTCCTCGAAATTCACAAGGATAGAAGACTCTACAAACATTCTAACATAACAAGTAATGCAACAAATGACTAAGGTTGTCACGCCCCAGAACCAGAATACTGGAGAGCGGGGGCAGACACAGCCAGCTACGTATATTGAAATGGAAACCACCTCAATATACGGTCACGGCTGTCTAGAAATATGAGGGTTTTCTACAAGCCAACAGTCTCTTATGGTCATGAACAAGCCTAATGTCTCAATCATAGCAAGTAAGTAAGGTCACAAGATGTATGATCATTAAATATACAATAATAAGGCGTCCCAAATATTACATATTCAGCTGATCATGAAGCTAGTCGTACAAAATACGGGAACTAGCAAGAGTTAAGTCATACATGATCAACCCTAGGATTTGTTAATCATGCTTACAGCCCGTAGGCAGACAGTAAGTAAAAGTGCATCGAGCTAACAGATGCTCGTCGGCTAAACGCCTCAAAAGAATAACTTTACAATAGAGTGAGTGAAACAAAATAGAAAACCCACTCGTAGCCCGGGTTCCTTCTAGTCGCCACCATTGGGCTGGAAGCTTGGTAGATCCTCGGGAGCTGCTCCGAAATCTGGCCACACAAAACCAGCTGGGTCAACCCCAGAAAGAGCAAGTGCCACAAGGGGGCCACGAAATAAGAACAAAAGCCAGCAATCAGCACAGAAAATCTAATATTAAAACTAAAATTACGAAAACAGGTCAGGATGATATACGACGAGATAACCATGGAACTATTCCGATAGCCAGGTTACAACCCGTAAACCAAACAAGGACCGGGGTTGTAACCCTTCATCTGAACAGAGCTTGGTTTCCCACCATTTATCGGCAAGATAATAATGTAAGAAATCAAGACAGGAAGCAAGCTTGTACTGAATCGAGACATGGCTAGACTGGTTATACCTCATTCAATCAATCACGGCCAAGCAGATACTACGGCTTACTACTTTAACTAACTAGGGTTATCACAGGCCTAATTACTAACAAGATGCAGTAAGATTATTCCACAGCCACAAGCCCTGCAGACCATCCAGGCTACCCAGGACGAAAGATTAGGGTTGAATTCAGGTGGGTACATCGTCCAGGAGACACATGTACCCTTAGGTGACTTAGAGGGTGCAACACTCGACGGTGTGCTGGAAATGTGCCCTACTCGACGGCAGGCTACAGATCCCAAGAGCGCCCAGGTAACGGGATTGCCTGTAGCTGTGTCATCTCTTCATGACTACTGAGTTATTCTAGTTATTAACCGTAATCCATTTTAGTAGGTACTCCTGACCGTGGTACTCAGGAGTCCCCTCCTAGACATGATGCAAGATAGGACAAGGAGATTTAACAAGCAAGCAAGAAGAACCACCCACGGTGTCAAGGCAGGTCAAGTTAAATTATCAAGATAAATCATGTCAGGGTACTTGTCAGGAGTGCGCCACGACGGGCCACTATCATGTCAGGTTGGTCATGTCAGGAGTGCACCACCACGGGCCACTGTCGTGTTATGCTGGTTCCTTGTCATATCATGCCATGTACAATAGTCATTCCAAACATATTAAGTAAAATCAAGTTCATGACAAAAGGCGTAAGGACATAAAATGGGCATAAAATATCTAATGAAATATTAATATACAGGACTACAGAAAAGCCAAGCTTAAAGAAATAAGACCAAACTCCAAGAGCCTGTGGGTTAAGCAAGGGGTCAGGGGAGCAGCGTACGAAAAAGTCACGCACGCTGAGAGAGCAGCGTAGGTGAAAGTCACGCACGCTATAGGGAGCAGTTGCGTAAAAAGTCACGCACGCTCAAGAGGAGCAGCTGCGTGAAAGTCACGCACGCTCAAGGAAGCAGCTGCGTGAAAAGTCACGCACGCTCAAGAGGAGCAGCTGCGTGAAAGTCACGCACGCTCAAGGAAGCAGCTGCGTGAAAAGTCACGCATGCTACAGGGAGCAGCTGTGTGAAAAGTCATGCACGCTACAGGAAAGCAGCTGCGTGAAAAGTCACGCACGCTACAGGGAAGCAGCTGCGTGAAAAGTCACGCACGCTCAAGGAAGCAGCTGCGTGAAAAGTCACGCACGCTCAAGGAAGCAGCTGCGTGAAAAGTCACGCACGCTACAGGGAAGCAGCTGTGTGAAAAGTCACACACGCTACAGGGAAGCAGCTGCGTGAAAAGTCACGCACGCTACAGGGAAGCAGCTACGTGAAAAGTCACGCACGCTACAGGGAAGCAGCTGCGTGAAAAGTCACGCACGCTCAAGGAAGCAGCTGCGTGAAAAGTCACGCACGCTACAGGAAGCAGCGTACGTGCAAAAGCACGCAAGCAGAGAGCTGCGTACGCGTAAAAACACGCACGCAGGGTCTGGGTCTTCTTCTCCATGGCTGAGAAGAAGCTCCAATGGCTCCAAAACTTCAAAACCTCATAACTTGGCTATCCGAACTCCAAATCCAGATTTCCAAAGTTCTAACCAGGGTGGAATTGAATGCTCTTCCATATGGAAACATCAAAAACCCATAAAATCCAACTTAAGTAGCTCAAACCATGCAAAATCCGAAAATAGATATAACTTAGATCTACAACAATGGAGGCTCCAAATCACAAAAACCCAAGTTCTAATGTTGATCACCATGTCCTAATCTATCAAATGGACGAGGAAAATAGGGTTCTCATGTAGTGGCAAGATGCACTTGCCTAGGGTTGGGAGAGTTGTGTAGAGGAAGGAGAAGAAGAAAAAGAAGGAAATTAATGGTGGTGGTAATGAAGAGAGAGAGTGGTAGGTGAGGATATAAAGAGGGGGAGTTGTGGTGGAGATGAGGGGTAGCATAGGTTAAGGTGATCCACTACCAAACCAAAATCAAACCATCCCAATTAAAACCGAGCCATGCCAAAAATCAAATTACGGGAAATACCGAAATTCTACAAGTTGAGAAAAATAAAATACATGCCAAAATCCAGATACGAGTATAAATACGAAATACAGAAAATACGGAAAATGAGGGTGACAAAGGCTATGATCAAAACTAACCTCTAAGGTATCAAGCGGGAACGGGTGGTTCCCTCGCAGCGGTTGGATCGAACAAGTAAGGATATCTCTCCCACATGTCCGACTCCCTCTCCCAAGTAGATTCACCCGGAGAGTGACGGCTCCAAGCTACTCGTACTAAGGGTATGACTTTGTTCCTCAGCCTCTTCTCCCTCATGTCCAATATCTCCACTGGCTGCTCAGTAACTGCAAGGCTCGGTCCGATCTCCAACTCTGAATGATCTAGCACATGGCTGGGGTCCGGAACATATCTTCTCAGCTGAGATACGTGAAAGACATCGTGAACTCCTGCTAGGTTGGGTGGAAGTGCAACCCTGTAAGCTACCTCTCCAATCTTGCCAAGTATCTCGAATGGCCCGATGTATCTGGGGCTCAGCTTCTCTCCTCGTCCGAACCGGATCGTCCCTCTAGTAGGTGATATCTTCACTATAGTACCATAACACCGTCTGCGAACTCCATCGGTCTGCGAACTCCATCGGTCTGCGACTAGCATCGGCCTAGTGTTTCTGCCTGTCCTGAGCTACTCTGAGCCTGTCTCTGATCATCCCGACCTTCTCTGCTGCATCCGTGATCATCTCTGGCCCAAGCATAACTCTCTCCCCAATATCGTCCCAAAAGAGCGGTGTACGGCATCGTCGTCCATATAGTACCTCGAAAGGAGATATACCGATGCTGGCTTGGTAGCTATTATTGTATGAAAACTCTACCAAGTACAGATGGCTCTCCCATCATCCGCCAAAGTCCAGCACACAAGTCCTCAACATGTCCCCCAGCGCCTGTATCGTCCTTTCGGACTGCCCATCTGTCTGTGGGTGGTACGCCGTACTGAACTTGAGCCGACTGCCCAACTCCTCCTGCAAGCTCCTCCAGTAGTGGGACGTGAATCTGCTGTCTCGGTCCGACACGATGCTCACTGGTACTCCGTACAAGTGCACTATTTGCTGCATGTATAGCTCCGCCAACTTCTCGGTGGAAAGCCCCACCTTGAAGGGTATGAAGTGCGCACACTTCGTCAGCCTGTCTACGATGACCCAAATGGCATCCTTCCCTCCTTGGGAATGAGGAAGCGCTGATACGAAGTCTATCGTAATGTGTTTCCACTTCCACTCGGGAATGGGTAACGGCTGCAATAGACCAGCTGGCCTCTGGCGCTCCGCCTTGACCTGCTGGCAAACTAGGCATCTCGAAATAAAATATGATACATCCCTCTTCATCCAGTGCCACCAAAGATGTTCCCGCAAGTCACGGTACATCTTGTTGGCACCAGGGTGAATAGAATATCTCGATCGGTGTGCCTCCTGCAAGACTGCCTCTATCAGCTCTCCCTTCGGTACGCACAATCGGCTGCCATGCCTCAAGGATCCATCCTCTGCTACGGTGAATTCATCCAGCAATCCAGCTAAAGCCTGGGCTCAAAAAATGCGAAGGCTCTCATCTGTAGACTGTGCCTCCTTGATCTGCTTCATCAAACCTGACTGAATGTCAAGCGCCATCATCTGTATTACTGATCCTGGCCGAACTATCTCGATGTCGAGCTTCTCCAGATCTTCCCACAAATGTCGATCTATTATCAGATACCATGCCATCCAATGCCTGTTCAGCGCATCCGCCACCACATTTGTCTTTCCGGGGTGATACTGTAAATCGATGTTGAAGTCCTTCATCAACTCCAACCATCATCTTTGTCTCATGTTCAGCTCTTTCTGCGTGAACACATACTTCAAGCTCTTGTAGTTAGTAAAGATTTCCACACGCTCTCCATATAAGTAATGTTTCCATAACTTGAGTGCAAAGATCACTGCAGCTAACTCTAGGTCATGGGTAGGATAGTTCCGCTCATGAGTCCGTAATTGCCTAGATGCATAAGCAATCACTTTTCCATGCTGCTGTAGAACACATCCTAGCCCCTTTCCCGAAGCATCGCTGTATATGGTGAAACCTCCAGATCTTGAAGGTAATATCAGAACTGGAGCGGTCGTCAGCCTCCTCTTCAGCTCCTCAAATGCTGCCTGGCAGTCCTCTGACCAGATGTACTCTGCGTCCTTCTGCGTCAGCTTCGTCATGGGTTCAGCTATCCTAGCAAAGTCCTGGACGAACTTTCTATAATAGCCGGCTAAACCCAGAAAGCTCCTGATCTCTGAAATTGACATCGGAGCCTTCCATGTCTCAACTGCAGCAATCTTCCTGGGATCCACCGAGATCCCCTCTCCAGTAACTACATGACCGAGAAACTCCACTCGGTCTAAAAAGAACTCGCACTTCGACAATTTGGCATACAGTCTCTCCTGCCTCAGAATCCCCAAAACTATTCGCAAGTGCTCTGCGTGTTCCTCCGGCGTCTTCGAGTATATCAGGATGTCGTCGTTGAATACTACGACGAACTTATCCAGATACTGGTAAAATATCTTATTTATCAAATTCATAAAGACAGCTGGCACATTTGTGAGACCAAATGGCATCACCAGAAACTCGTACTGCCCGTACTTCGTGTTGAACGCCGTCTTCTAGATGTCTGCTGCCCTGACCTTCACCTGGTGGTACTCGGATCTCAAATTTATCTTGGAAAATACTTTTGCCCCACTCAACTGGTCGAACAAATCATCTATCCTGGGCAGAGGATATTTGTTCTTAATGGTGATGGCATTCAACTCCCAGTAGTCAATAAACAACCGAACTGTACCATCCTTCTTAGGCACAAAAAGCACCGGCTTTCCCCATGGAGAAGCACTAGATCGAATGAAACCCTTTTTCAACAGGTCATCAATCTGCTCTTTTATCTCTACGGCCTCCTTGGGGTTCACTCTATAGCAAGCCCGGGATACTGGTGATGAACCCGGTACTAAATCTATAGTGAACTCCACATCTCTGTCAGGCGAAAGTCCTGGAAGATCCTCTGGGAATACATCCATAAACTCCCTAATGATAGGGTGTGGCGGTGCTATCTCCCCAACTGTCGCACAACAGTTCGGCTCTAGGCTGATCTCCGGCCCTGCCCTCCTAACATTGAATGGTGCTGTGCCTGGGGGACTGAACAGAATACTACCCTCATGACAGTCTATAGCTGCATGGGCATAGCTAAGCCAGTCCATCCCCAATATGATATCATAACCGGGGAGTGGCATCACAAAGAAACGTCCCCTAAACTCTCTCCCGGCTTTAGTAATAGAGCATCTATAGATAGCTCTAATGGGCACTGGTCCTCCTCCCGTCATTACTCTACTCATCTCCTCGGTAGGTGTAGCTACTAAGTGGTGTTTATGCATAAACTCTAATGACAGGAAGCTATAAGATGCACCAGAATCAAACAAGTATAGAGCTAGAAAAGTATGCAAATAAACATGACCTGTGATGACGTCAGCCAAATAGTCTGGCTCCGAAACTTGCTCCGGCTCAAGAGCTAGACTATAAGTCTTCCCCTGGGGTCCCTTCTGCTGCTGCAGATGTTGCCCAAACCTCTGCTGCTGAGTCGAAAGCGGCCCTCTAGGTACCTTGGCTGCTGGGCAGTTCCGAAGCTGATGGGTGGCAGACCCACAAACTAAACACTGTCCCAACCTCTTCCTGCAGACGGAGTACTCATGCCCTGGTCTCTTGCAGAATCCACACAAAGCTCCCTTCTGCTGCTGCCGGGGTCCCGAGGCTCTAACTGGCGGGGTCGGGTGATGTGGTGTAGGGGGACGGTAAGTCTGCTGGTGCAGTGTCGGCGCTCTCGGCTGGAAAGCCTGACGCTTGGACGGTCCCTCGAGGTGTACAGAAGCCGGCCTCTTGCTAGACAGAAGACGCTTCTCTATGCTCTGGGCCAACTCTAGGCTCTGGTAGTAGTCAGTCATACCGTTCGCCACTATAAGAATGCCAATGTCTGGAACTAGACCATGGCAAAACCTACGCGTCATCTCCTCTGGGTCTGCAACTAGACTAGGAGCGAAATGGCTCAGGCGACTAAACTTTGTTACATACTCGTCAACAGAACGGTTTCCCTGCTGGATGTTCTGGAATCGTAGCCCCATGGCTATCCTAGCGGTGGTCGAAAAGAATTTCTTCTTGAACTGGGTCTTGAACTGATCCCAAGTGGCCCTCCCTCTCGCAAATAGCGGCTCATTCCGGAACCAAACTCCTGCCAAGTCTGTCAGCAGAAATCCCGCTGCCTCGACTTGGAGATCATTCGGCAACCTAGCTCCAAGGAGCTTCCTCTCTACTGAGTCTAGCCAGTCATCTGCTACAACTATGCCCTCAGTCCCTAAGAACTCCTTGGGATTCAGACCCATGAAGTCCTTGATTGTCCCTGCTCTCTGCCGTGGCTCTACAGGTGGTGGGACTACGGTACGTTCCTCAGAATGCTCCATGCTCTGGCGAAATAGGGTGGTCTGCTCCTGATGGGTTGTTAGGAACCCCTGGATCAGAGTGAGCAGTTGGTTCCCGTCGAGTGTGACGGAAGCCTGGGTAGGTATAGTGATAGGTGGTGGTGGGAGTATCGGGTCCTGCTGGGACTGTGATGTGGAAGATGGTGGAGGCATCTGGGTTTGTGAATTTGTAGAGTGGAAGAATATAGTAGGTGGAGGTGGAGGTGTATCGGTCAACTGTTCAGCTGACTGGATAGGGAGTGTGCCATTCTCAGGGGTGACATACTGGGATGAACGAGTAAGCACCATCTAAATAAAATAAAAAGGACTTATAAGGACTCTTTAAAGTAACAATCATAAACAAGAAAATCTAATTATAATAGCAAGCATGTGATGTATTTCCTATGTTACAATCCTAGTATTCCTCTAGGTGTACTAAGCGTCATTCCTAATGTTGTCTAATTACTTTAAGTTTCTAATTGCAGGCAAGCTTGGTACAATAACGTAACCAAACAATTTAGTCAGGGACCTGCATGGGCCACCCTAAAAGTATGTCACGACCCGCTATCCAAATTATCGGGCCGGGCCGAGTCATGTCCAGCCTACGCTTGAGATAAGCGCAGTAAGTTGTTCTAGAGATAACAAGATAAGACTAAATGTGCTAACAGTTCTATAAGTAATAAAGGGTCATAAATGCTCCAAACATAAAAGTCATCTCATATAACAATAAGTCCAAGTACAAGTCTGAAATGTAAAACTGGATACAGGTCCAGTTACAAAATACATAGTCTAATACATGACTACTCTCAAAAGTCTAAAGCAAATAGACAACTAGACGAGGTTCCCCGCAGGTACATCCTCGTAAGACAAAGCCTGGTCCTCGGCAGTAACTCTATAATATGAATCACAGAGTAACTCCTCCTTAGTAAGTATACCTACAATATTATCCTGTCAGAACGGGAGCAAGTAATGTTCCTAGCAAACTAATATACGAAACATGAAATGAACATAAGAGGAATAAACTAGAATCATGGCATCTCATAATCTATCATGGCAAGGACACAAATGTCATAGAGACAGATGTATATGTAATATTTAAAACTGTAGTAGGTATGTGATCGGTCAATAGGTGTACAATATACTGAGGCACATGTAAATAAAATGTACATACGTACAAGTGCACAAGCATAGGTGTACATCCGTACAAAAATACGGGATAATGGCCTACGACGCAGTAACATGTAAAATAAAACTTTGCTCGGTACGATAAAGGGGCATGATCACGTACTCAACTATCAGTTTCCCCATAACCCAGATTCTAATCATGTGAGAGATATATAAAGACTGTTCTAAGCATGGTAGTGACTGAAAGTAAATAAAAAATGTGAAGATTTAACTTGTTACCCCAAGGATCAGCATTTAACATGGTTGGATTCGCAGTTCATTAATGTAACAGTATATAAAGTTTGTAAAAGTACTTGCCTTTAGCAAAGCAAAGCAGCGATAAAAATGCTATAGATGTCTGGTAACTCGTCACTGTAGAAATAAATACATAAACTTAGTTTTTATACTAAGTTAAACACTAAAACACCAGTGGTGCAACACGACTTTCTAACTGGACACCAAGCCAAATGGTGACTTTAGCATAGGAGACTAATGTGGGGTGACACAATACTCAATCTAACTTTCTAGGGTCTTTACACTAGTGCAAGGTGAGGTCCAATACGACTATAACTCAAAATAACACAAAAAGTTGCAAGTCGTAACTATGCCATAATTAAATCAAAATGTACACTATATTCCAACAATTTTTGAGATAGACAAAAAGCACAATTTTACATAAAATAAAGTATCAAAATGATCCTTGTTAATTATAGAAATTTATACTAATTTTTTTGGGATTTATAAACCCTCATAAATATTTATTAAAATTCAGCAAACATAAATATACTAAAAATGAGTTCTGTTTTCCTATTTTTATAAAATACCAAAATCATTGAATAAATGCTGGAAAAATTATAGTAAATTGTCTAAATTAACATAGTATTTAAATAAAAAAATTTCTAGATTTTTACAGCATTTAAAATATATATAAAATTCAAAAACAGTAAGCAACAGTTTCTGGAAATTAATTAATTAATTATTTACTATTTTTGTCCATGTATTCGAAATGAACCGAAGTCCAGATACAGGACCCAAAGCCATGAATCAAGTCCAATATGACTTGTACAGACTCTGAATATATTAGACACAATTGGGCCCAAAAACCCATGCTAGGCTTGGACATCAATTGGCCATAACAATTTAAAATACAAGAATTTAAATAATAATAATAATAATAATATATTTTTAAAGTGGTAAAAATATACAAGTCACAAAATATATAATAAAATAATCTTGTGAAATTCTACATAACAATATTTTGTACAAGGTAGAATTTCAAATACATACATAAATATATAACTACAATATTTATATATATACATATAAATATATAGATATTTATATATATACATAATGGATATATATATACATATATTAAATATATACATATATATATATAAGAAATACTAAATATAAAATATATATATATATATATATATATATATATATATATATATATATATATATATATATATTTATGTGTATATATATTATTATATATATACTGTTATATATATGTATACAATATTTGTATATATATATATATATATATATATATATATATATATATATATATATATATATATATATATATATATATATATATATATATATATATATATATATATGTATATGAAAAAAAATATGGGAAAAAAAATATGTATATATATGGGAAAACGGGATATGAGCTATAGGCTCATACTATTACATGAGCCATTTCACGTGGCTTCCATGTGTACCAATAAAAACATAGTGACATGGAAAAGAAAATTTAAATAAATAGAAATAAAATATACCATAAATGATTTGATAAATAATAACTTATCATATATTTGCCTAGGAACTTACCAAATATGTTTGTCTAAGAATTTAAATAGATAGAAATAGAAGATCCCATAATGTTAATGTTAATATTAATGTTAATATTAATGTTAATATTAATGTTAATGTTAATGTTAATGTTAATATTAGTATTAATTTTAATGTTAATATTATTGTTAGTTTTAATTTTAATATTTATGTTAATATTAATATTAATTATAATGTTAATATTAATGTTAATGTTAATATTAATATTAATGTTAATATTAATGTTAATATTAATGTTAATATTATTTTTAATATTAATTTTAATGTTAATATTAATGTTAACATTAATTTTAATTTTAATGTTAATATTAATATTAATTTTAATTTTAATGTTAATTTAATTCTAATTTGGAGCGACAAATGACATTATTCCTATTTAAATTCCAAGGCAAATATATTTGGTAAGTTCCTAAGAAAAAATAGGTAAGTTATTATTTATCAAATCTTCATGAGATGTTTTATTTCTATCTATTTAAATTTCCTCTTCCAAGTCATTATGTTTTTATTGGTCCACATGGAAGCCACGTGGGATGGCTCATATCCCGTTTTCCCTATATATATATATATATATATATATATATATATATATATATATATATATATATATATATATATATATATATATATATATATACACTTATATAATAAAATTCTATATATATATATATATATATATATATATATATATATATATATATATATATATATATACATATACAAATACTGTATATATATATATATAACAGTATATATATAATAATATATATACATAAATACATATATACATATATATATAAATACATATATACATATATACATAAATAATAAAATAAAACAAAAACAAAACAAATAGAAAACAAAACAAAGAAGAATGGGGGCTCGAACTCGGCCCAGAGGGGTCGGGTTCTTGGGTTCGGTCGGGCTGGCCAGGGGGTCAGCCCGAGCTGTGTGTTAGAGTTCGGGTTAGGTTTAGTGTTATTTAGGTTTTTATGTTAGCGGGTTTAAACCCGATAGCCAAACTTCGTGTCCTGACTGTTTGGGACACGAAGAACGGCCGAGTCCAAGTGTCCTGACTACGCACGACACGCACGCGTCGAGTTGGACGTGTCCAGACTTACCACTAGGTTCGTCAAGACGCGGCGAGTCGCATATGTGAGTTCGAGACACAAATTTGACATGAAAAAAAAACTGACACGTACGTGTCCAAGTCGAGCGGGCTATTGGGGCGGCGACTGGGCGGAGGAGGCGTCGGCGTCGCGGCGCTCGGGTGGCGCTGCGCTCGTCTCGGCAGGGCGGACTCGGTGGTGGTGGTCGGAGGTGGTGATGGTTGCTAGGGAGGTGGCGTTGTGGGGTGGCCGGAGTTAGGGTTTCGGCAAAGAAGAAATGGGGAAGACGGTGGTCGTGGGGGTTGAAACGAAGTAGGGTTAGGGTTTTGGGGGTCGGGGTAGTTTTATAGGACTTTAGGACGATGGAATTAGGGTTCGAATTAGGATTAGGGTTAGGTTTACGGCGAGGGTTTGCCGGAGACGACGACAGCTCGCGGTCGTCGAGGGTGGGTGAGTTTAGGGTTTTGCAAAAAACCCTCGGAGATTGGGATATTGCACAAATGTGCGCCGCCTTAGCTATTATAAATATTTAATTTGCAAGTAACCCCCCGCTACGATTCTGTACAAAATTTAATTTGCACAGATAAATAGGATATTACAAAAGGCTATTAATACAATTAAAACAATTGCACAATGATATTAAAATAATTTAATTTATTACAAAATGATATATTTGATTTAAAAACTATTTAAAAATCATTTAAAAATTCTAGAAAAATTCCTAGCAATTATATTACTCTATTTTAAACATATAAAAGCTATTTAATATTATAAAATATTATTTTGAAATTTTGGGGCTTACATTACCCAATACTTCTAATAGGTAAATACACTAAATCTTAATCTAAAATAGGAAAATCACATTACATAGACTATTTGCAAACCATTACCTATAATGATTTTGCAATGCCATTACCTAGAGTGGATAGGTAAGCCCTACCTTTACTTAGCTTGATAGGGAAACTCCTTAATCATATATATATATATATATATATATATATATATATATATATATATATATATATATATATATATATATATATATTTATATATATATATATAGCCCTCTTTAACCCTACTCAAAAACCCAACCTCATCAAGTGGCCCTCTGGCCTAGCCACATGCCCAAAGGGGATACCCCTGCCGTTGTTAAGGCTTGCAAGGCAAACCCACAAGCCCCTCCCAAATCTGATACATACATACACTAACTTCCCATTTATCCTACATGTCACTAACCCTACTAATCAACTAACTCAATACCCCCCACAAAACCTGAAACTAACTTCTAACTCATATAAATCTAACACTCAAACCTAGGTCACAACCTCTGATACTCTCTCATAAATCCCTGCTCACACACACACAAAACCACATGTCATGGCATTTCCAACTGCCCCCCTGGCCCCCTTGCATATGAGGCCAAGGCGTGTCTCTGCTGCTGCTGCTGCAATGCAGCAATGCATTGCTGCTGCTGCTGCTGCAATGCAGCAATGCATTGCTGCTGCTGCTGCTTGTTGCAGGCCACATGCAAGCAAATGCAACGCAACAAGGCTACTGTCAAGCCAGTGTTGCCGTAGCAACCATGGCCAAGTGCCAAGGCACTCGACCAACCAGGGAAAGGGATCCCATGCTATCAAGTGAGGGTGTTGGCTATGGCCAAAGGCCTGCACACGCCTCCTCACTCTCACTTATCCTATACTAACACACTAACCTACTAGGATACACTATTTTGATATCCTAAATGGCTGAACACTTATTCTTACTGACACTAACTTCATCCAATCACCTCTGAACTAACCCCACTAACCTCTGATACTAACATCTTTAACCTTGGAGACCTATTGATACATTGACACTAAGATAACTGACACAAGAAGATACTCTCCTAACACACACACATACACACACACACACACACACACTATATATATATATATATATATATATATATATATATATATATATATATATATATATATATGTATTTATTTATTTATTTATTTATTTATTTATGAACTCATACACATACATTCACTTAACTAACACACTCACAAGTCCCCACTGATACACTCTCTTGGTATCAGTCCAAGTGCCCTAAATGAAATGTTCAGTCCCCTCACTAACAACTTCCCTCCTATTTATATAGGCTATTGCCAAATGGCCTACTGCTACTGAGCAGAGCAGTGCCCTACCTATGTCAACAAGCTCACACACCATCTTCTTATTCCACTCCCATCTGTAGTCTGACCCCAAGCACTGTAGTGCAGTGCACTACTCCCTCTCCATGTTCCCTGGCAAAACCACACTTCCTTTTTACTTCTAAATATCCTAACTGACACTAAGATAACTAACTAGTACCAACACTAACTCAAGATACCCTCTGGCACTTAACTAACACCAACTAAACTAAGGATACTAGGATACTAACTGATATACTATCTGAACATACTAAATCCTCACTTCTAGTCACTACCACAGGGAATGGGGCACTGGATCATATGCCTATGGCTCATGTGGCACTAGCCAACCAAGAGTCAAATGAGTGTCTGCTGCACTCAATTTGGGCATGGCAGACCCCAAATGCAGGGCCTGCACACTGGCCTCATTGCTAGGCAAGGGCCAAGCCATGCTAATTGCAATTGCAAGGCAAAGGTAATTGCCCCTGCTGCCTAGTGAGGTCAACCCCTAAATTCGAGCACACACACACTTATATATATATATATATATATATATATATATATATATATATATATATATATATATATATATATATATATATATATGTATATATATATATATATATATATATATATATATATATATATATATATATATTGTGATATATATATATATTGTGATATATATATATTGTGATATATATATATATATATATATATATATATATATATATTGTGATATATATATATATATATATATATATATATATATATATATATATATATATATATATATATATATATATATATATATATATATCACAATATATATATATATATATATATATATATATATATATATCACAATATATATATATATATATATATATATATATATATATATATATATATATATATATATATATATATATATATATATATCACAATATATATATATATATATATATATATATATATATATATATATATATATATATATATATCACAATATATATATATATATATATATATATATATATATATATATATATATATATATATATATATATATATATATATATATATATATATATATATCACAATATATATATATATATATATATATATATATATATATATATATATATATATATATATATATATATATATATATATATATATATATATATATATATATATATATCACAATATAACACATGAATACATATGTATCTACTCTATATAACTTATGCCACACCATCTCCTATAACTCAGGACAACATATAATATATATATATGAAATGCATATGTATCTCACATATCCAATCCACAAAATATGAATATATGACACACACACACTCGTGCATATATACATACATATATAATATATATAGTTAATTAGGGGTGTAAACGGACCGGACGGACACGGACAACAACTGTCCGTGTTCGGTCCGTTAATGAAAATGAGTTCGGACGGACGGACACGGACAGTTCACTGTTCAAGTTCGGGCCGGACGAACACGGACAACCACTGTTTGTTAATTCAATCGGACGGTCCGCGGACAAATTAAATATATTACCAAAAGTTATTATTTTATCAAGATACCTTAATAGTTGGTTCAAAAAATCTAGTTGAAAGAAAATACAATTGAAGGTTATTGAATACAACAAACAATAGTAAAATTATAACAAAAATCGAGACGGGACAACAAAAACTTGATGCAAAACCAAAATATTTTGACATAATTGATACAAAACCAAAAGGAGTCTCTACTATCGGACTGTTCGCGGACGAATTCGGACCGGACATGGATATGACCGTGTCCGGGTCCGATTTATAATCGGACCCAAAAAAATGTTCAAGTTTTGTTCGTTAATGAATCAGACGTTCCGCGGTCGAACCATTTATCGAGCCGGACACGTACGGACAACGGACTACTTTGTCCATTTTACACCCCTATAGTTAATACATATACATGTATACATTAGCGGAAAACACTAGGAATTAAATTAGAATGCCTAACTAATGAGCTACCTAGCCAAAGACATGCTCAAAACTGAAAACAAAGCCAAAAACAACCTATTAGGCATTTCAACAAACACTTGGGGGGCTCTCCTCGAATTTCTCCAAGGATGGCACAAGAATCCCAAATAAAAAGCACAAAGAGGAGGGTTAGAGCCTTGCTCACCTCCCCATGGGTACCCCTAACCATTGTGGGTGATCCTACATGTGTCATGCATGAAGAATGAGCTCAAAACTATCAAAATACAAGGGTTTAACCTTTGGGTGGTTGGTTTCCCAATGTAATCTCCTACAGATGCTCTTGTGTCAAGTTGGACACAATTTTCTCCTCCTTTGGACTCCTTACCACGAGCTCTTTAGTCACCAAGCTCCTAGCCTTGTGGAATGAAGGTTTAGGAAGAGTTTAGGAGAAATTTGGAGAGTTTTAGTGGTAGGAATCCATGGAAATGGAAAGGGGCTTCTTCTAGGGTTTAAGGAGCCTCAAAATAAATGAAGAAGATGACTTAACGGTTCTTAATAACCAGCCAACATGGGAGCCCTAAAACCCCTTCTAAAATGTCTATTTTATCCTCTCAAGTCATCAAGAACAATCTCCTAATTAAAGGGTTAGATTAGTTCTAAGTGGGGGATTAATTTTTAGTCTAAACCAAGCCTATCATGACTTAAATGAGGCTAGTTGTGTTCATCCTAAGTTGTGGGCTCAAGTGGTCATGTCTAGTCTAATTGGGTTCACAAGTTAAGGTTCTATTTATGGGCTAAACTAACAATGAATGAAGCCTTCACAATAATGACGTAAAAAATATTCAAGTAATATAACTAATGCAAATTGAAAAAAATATCCCTATTTTTGAAATGTGGTAGTGACAATATAACTAATCGAGGCATATTAACATATCTACGTAACCAAGTAAACATATAACTGACTGTGCCGCAACCCGGCACACCTTGTGACTCGAAAAGTAAACGCTCAATAATGCCAACAATACTGTAGCTATTGTCCCGTCCCAGTACCGGAATACGGAGATGGACTAGGCCAGCTACTCCATATGAGGTATGCCAACGTTATACGGCGATCGTGGCTGTCAAGAGACAAGGGGGTGCATGCTACAATCAAGTCTCCTATGGTCTCACAAAGCATCTTTGTCTCAATCATTCAAAACAAGAAAACATCAATTAATGAGCATATGAGATAAAGCAGTAAGGCATCCCCGACGCTTCATCAAAATGATCACGAGGATCTAGATTTATAAGTTAGCTAGCCCAGAGAGTCATAGGTACATAATCGTATTCAGCTGCAGTCTGATTTAATTACAATTATGCAAAAGATAAAATATCCAGATTAATCGGCTAAACAGGTGCCGGTGGCTAAATGTCAGGACATAAGTAATGAAAACTAGAGTGGTGGAGAAGAAACCCACTCAAGTTCCCCGCCAGCCATGCTCCTAGTATGCACCATTGGCGTCAGAGAAGAAGTTTGGATCCTCAGGCGCTGCTACGAGATCTGGCCAAACAAAATCAGCGGGGTCAGCCCCGAATAGCAAGTACCACAAGGGAGCACAAAAGAGTGAGATAAAACCCAAGCATAAAATAATAATACTAGTAATAATAAAGACTTCCGGTCGTAACCTCGGTCAACAGCCTGTCATAGCAGGATAGACAACCCAACAACCAAACAAGGATATGGGTTGGACCACGCACCATGACAGTCCATGTTCCTCGACTACTAACGGAAGACACAAGGCACAGTCAAGTCATTTTTCAAGCGTCCATTCATTCTTACATCTTTTTAAATTTGGCAGAGTTATCCCCGCGATACTGATTAAAAGGAATCCTTAGATCGTGTCAACCCAGCAAGGCTAGCCAAACCATTAGACATTTAGCACATTAAGTATGCACCGGTCCTCTGGAGGGCTACCGCGCTAATACATATAACACATAGCTCGTAGAAGTCGGATATAGTCATCTGCTAAAGGCGAATGAAACCATATCCGTAGCGGCCAACCCGATACGTCAGAACTGGACCTGGGGTGACTAGTATGGCACGATCTCGGGATTCTTTCCACCCAATGCATCTACCAAGTTAGTTGCCTAGTTAATCCCTAGGTTATCTTCGGAGTTCACATGTCGTGGTCACATGCTCACTCCCCTAGATGTCGTACAATGTACGAGTACCCCAAAAAGGGATCCGTACTAGCTCATGGAGTTATACGTACGTACCCCTTCTTGGTGTAATGTAACACACAACACATACCACGTCATTGCTACCGACCATTCGCTAAGTAAATATTGGACTCTTGGATGTACTAGCAGATATCACGTAGGAACACTTAGCACATAGGATAGCACCTCGGTGCTCACATAGATTGTACCATAGTACACACGTAGGTTTATCCAGCACTCGCATAGGTAGTCAGATCAGGAATGAGGACCAAGACACAAGGACGCATACGGTCGAGGGTCATGTAGCCAAGGATCATGCGGCCAAGGATGCAGTCCGTATGACTGCATACGGCCAGGGGTCATGCGGCAAGACATGCAGTTCGTATGACTCCATGCGGCCACAGCTTCATGCGACAAGCAATGAAGTCCGCAGGACTTCATGCGGCCAAATATACGGCCCGCATAATTTTATACGGCCAAGGCAACACTGTCGCAGGACTTCGTACGGCAAGACTCCATGATGCCAAGGCAATACTGCCGTCGGACTCCATACGGCCAAGGCAAAACTATCGCAGGACTCCATGCGGCAAGACTCCTTGCGGCAACAGCTGCTCATCTTCTCCAAAAATTCAAAAAAGAAGGCCATGGAACCCATGAACTTCGAACAGTCACAACTCGGTCAAAACAACATGAAATCTAACTTTTTAAAGGTCAAATTTGGGTAAAAGAAATGCTCTACCACATGGAACAACTAGATTTTGAAAACAAGCAAGTTTAATAGATCAAAACCAAGGAAAACCGAAAATAACATAAACTTAGGTCTACAAGAATCCATCCTTCAAAACTGAAAATACCAAGTACTAAACTTGTAGAGGATAATGAGAAAAACGATAAAGACAAATAATATCAAAGGAAAAATTAAGGATAAAAAATGCACAAATCTTCACTTTTGAGCAAGTTGTACTTGCCTAATGGTGGTGGTTGAGGAAAACGAATGAAGGAGTGAATGAGGAGAGAGAGTAAGGAAGAGAATATAAATAGGGGTTGGGTTGGCTTAAGAAAACCCTAATCTCTAAACATGCTCTAACCATTCCACTAATGACATGCTTAAAGGCTACATGCAACCATTAATAAATAATAAATAGAACTATGCACCTGCTAAATACAGGATACCATGTACAGGACTCATGAAAGAATACGTATATCGGGATCGGGGAGTGACATCTCTACCCTCCTTAGAAAAATTCTGTCCTCGGAATTTCTGCCAAGATATGATAGAGAAATCAAGCAAGATACTAATTACAAGACTAACTATGCATACAATTGTAGAAGCATGAAAAATGTGGGGTTCATGCGGAAAAGTCGCATGACTGTTCAAAGACATATGCGGCCCGTCGACAAACAGCTGCAGAAGGAAAATATGCGACCAAGGAGGAGCAGTTCGTGATAAAGCTGACAAGTCCTGGCAAAACATGACAGTTCTGACACTTCGACAAGAAAGATAAGACGTGAGACGTCGCCCAAAAGCAGGGTTCGTACGCCTCCATGCGGCCAGAAGAGTGTCACCTAAGCCGCATGAAACTCATGCGGCTCAGGTTATGTGGCCCCAAAGTTTTCTTAACTTCATGCAGCCAGGAGTAATTATGATCCAAGCCACATGCATGAGTCTCATGCGACCCCGCATGACCGAAGACTGAGAATGCTATACGCAACGGGACACGTGGCAATCTGACCAATTCCTTAACTACCCAGATTCACTGCAACAAAATTCTAACAAAACGACAGATGGCAGCCCAAGAGCGGGTCTTCGCGTGCTAATCAGCCACGTGGCCGCAAGCCGTCTATGTGGCTCAAAATACATTCTATTATAAATAGCAGGGTGCCACACCCCTGCAAAAGACTGGCAACCTTCAAGAAAAAGTAATATCTTCACGAGGTAGAGACTGTATCAGATAGTCCACGGAATAAGACAGAGTTGATAGCACTTTCCTGAGCCTCCACCGTCACCCCCCCAGAATAAAACTAAACAATTATACTTAGATTATTTCCTAGGCTTTCTTTCTAGGCTTTTCTTTGTACAAGAGAGTTTGCAATAAATTTCAGTGTTCTGTAATACATGTCTTTGATTTTTTATGGCAAACACGATGGCAACTCTGCTGGGGATATCCTTCTCTTCCGATGAGAAGTTGGTGACGCAATCTGATGCATCCAAGCTCGGCTCTACAAAGCAGATGCTTGTGGTCCGCTTTGACCAACAAGCCTTCAAAGAATTGCTCTCTGAAGGGAGCGCCAGCCCGTCTCAGAAGCGAGCCAACCCGAAGAGGACTCGTAAGGCATCGGTGCGTAAAACTGTTACCCCCGACCAAGTTCTCGAAGAAGCTCCTTCTGCAGTCCAAGACGGTGACCAGAACTCTCATGTGGCTTTGTTTCCGACCGCAGAGGACCCCACTGTCCCCAAATCTAGCAGAGGAAAATACTACGATGCTGAGTTTTTGGGGGCACAAGGGAACTCTATGGGGACAAAGAAGAGGCCGCAGAGAGGAGATGAGCAGTCTGTCCACGCAACGGCCAACTCCGGCCGCAGGCAGACAACTTATGTGGCAGCCAACTCCCGCCGCAGGAAGATGATCCATGCGACAGCCAACTCCAGCCGCAAGAAGATGGTCCATACGACGACCAATCCTGGCTTCAAACAGGACGTCTCATGCGGCCCTATCCGAAGTTCTATGTTCGACCGCCTCTCATGCGGGCCCGACGCCATACGGCCTACCGAGGATGCGGGACGTATTAATCTGGACTCTTTTTACTACGCGCCTTTGGGCGCTAAGTCAAAAAGTCTAGGGCAGTGTGGACCCAACCAGCCTAGTCAACTGTCCAAGTTGCTGACTGTCAGTGGACCCCGTTGACTGTTATACGGGCTCCTGACAAAAAATTGTACAGAACCACTCGCGTCCAGTCCCCCACGACCAACGGACAGAGTGGGTCTTTAAAGTCTCCCTCTAAAGATCCAGAGCAAGTGCTTTTACTAGCCACAGATCAGGGAGCAAACATGATACCTAAGCACCCGTGCGCTCGGGATTCCCGAGTTCACAAGTTTGGTACAAAGGTAGAGCGGCCTCCTACCGACTTACGTGACGTGATTACTCACAAACACGAGACGGTAGCATCGGCATGCAATGAGTCCCTCTCGGGGTATCGTTGCACCCAAGTCATCATCAACTGCTGCTGTAACCAATTAGTAGCACCTGAAGATCGGCAGTCAGTTTTCTAACAACTGCAGCAGCCAGCACCTGTCCGACAGGTGCAAATTCTAGGGGACGAAGAGTTTCCTTTTGCCTCATGTAATTCAACTCAAAAAGTTTGCCCTGGCAAGGGAGGAAAGAAGACATGCTCTTCCAGCCCGGCCATCTCGGCCAGTATTGTAAGGAGACCCTCATCTGGGGGGTTTCCATCAACCACAGGGGGTGTCTATTTAGGCACTCGATCCATAAAGAAGCTTCCAGCACCCGGGGGTGCACCTTCGACCTCCTTGAGAGTAGATAAAGCTGGGGGTAGCAGCCCCCCTCAATGTATGCGACAACCCGGTGTACCAAGAGCACACACAGGGGGTAGAGATCCCCCAGAACTCTACAATAGAATCGGATTTCCCTGAGGGCCACCACCCTCACCAAGATGATACGACTTCCTGCACAGGGGATAGCACCCCTTCTGAGTCTGATGAAGACGATATTCTGACATTTCTTGACGATTTCTCTATACAAGGGTACGACACCGAGAGTACCTCTGCCACAATCCCTTCCACCTCTACCCACGTGAGGACAGTCTTTATGACTGACGACGATCATGAAGCGCCTTCCGACCGACAACAGCTAGAAGTTCTTGAATCCATGCTCATGTCCTTAGTCAAGTCGGTGGACGAGATCAAAGCCGCCTTGCCAGCTCAACCAGCGAGGACGCCAGGACAAACAAGCTTGGGACCCGCAGTCAATGCGGGCTCCAACACGACCGCCCCTCCTTTGGGTGATGATCCCGTAGCACCATCCGTTCCTTCAGCTGCAGATGAAGCCAAGGAGGCAATGAGGGAAGTCCAGGAGCTTCGGGTAATGTTCAATGCCCAAGACTCCTCTCGAGAACTCAGAATACGGCAGCCATATCCCGTTGCATGGAGAGACGTACCTTTTCTACCTCGGTACAAGCCATTCCATATCGACTCTTATGATGGAAAGACCTCTGCTAGTCGGTACATGACTTACTTTGAAGTCACCACCGACCACTTGCCGCATAGTGATGCCATTCTTACGCGACTATTCATCGAAGCATTGGAGGGGATCGCGTTCGACTGGTACCGCAACCTTCCCGACAACTGCATTCACTCTTTTGACGGCTTCAAGCACATGTTCCTGGAGAGATTCTACGAAGTGGGGCATAATGTGACGATGTCATCTCTCATGGACGTCGTCCAGGGAGAGAGGGAGCTGACAAGGAACTATATCGAGCGGTTACGCCAAACCGTGATGAGATTTCCCCAAGGCAATCCCGAGAGCTCCTTGATTGAAATCTGCCAGAAGAAGCTGCTCCCTGCAATTAGCCTCTGGATGGGAGACGATCAGTTCAGAGATTGGACGACCTTCATCATAAGTGCTACAAATACAGAGACAAAACTGAAGAAGGCTCGCCAGCTGGGATTACACATCCCAGACGGAGAAGATAAGGGCAGACGTACCGGTCCTACCTCCAGTAGCAACAATAGTAGCGCCACCACCAACAGGGACAGTAAGGGCAAACAGGCCATGGTCATTGATGCGACTCAGAAGCCCGAACCAAAACAGGCGGAAGGTCAGTGGCCCAAGATCAACTACTCATTCGAAGATAGTCATGTCAAACCTATCTTCGATATGCTCTTGCAAGGGGGTAGGATTTAGCTCCCACCACCAAGGCGCGAGCCCCGAGCAGCAGAAATGGAGGACCCAAAGTATTGTCACTTCCACCGCTATGTCCATCATGCCACCCAGGATTGCTTCCAATTGAAGCGGTACATTCAGAGTCTTATCGACTCCAAAGCTCTGTCGATAGACTTTGAAGAGGTTACTGTGGCGACGAACATGTCATCTATTCAGTTCGACAACTTCCCACCAACAAGCACTCCAGACGGGGTAATACTTGTCCTCCGGGCAACGATGGAGGTCACTAATCTTCCACCCGCCCAAAGCCAGACATCTGAATTGGTACCCCTCACCACATCGTAAGGAGAGATCATGTGGGTGCATCCAGACTTGGTGCCCGAAGTTACCCAGGGGGTGTTATCTCCTACCAACAAGAAGAAGGGCAAGAAGTCTAAAGCCTGCCATACAATTTCAGCTGAAGCTGAAGAAGCTGCAGATGTTGTTACCCGGTCAGGAACGTAAGTCCAGTCCGCACGTGATAGTCCAACCAAAGATCC
Organism: Iris pallida; assembly: GCA_029216955.1. NCBI lineage: Eukaryota > Viridiplantae > Streptophyta > Magnoliopsida > Asparagales > Iridaceae > Iris > Iris pallida. Next base: position 8,135,374 of record JANAVB010024600.1, on the reverse strand, counting down.
TCAACCAGCAACGTTGCCTCCCTCTGATGTTCCAAGGCCAGCTTAGCCTCCACTGGCGGATAAGTCCAGGACAAGGGAGACCCACTTCGACAGGCCACTCCGTAGTGATGTACCTCAGGGACTAGAGAGACCTTACAACTTTGACATATTAGCACAGTTGGCTAATACGCCAGCAAAGTTGTCGCTATACGAGCTCCTAAGGCTCTCCAAGGATCTTCGTGTCGCATTAAGCAAAGCACTCCAGAATGCTGATGCCTACTTAGCTCAGGTCAAGCCTCCAGGGAAAGACCCGCCAGCAGATCTACAGGGCGATGGTAGCACTATATTTACTCCATAGAACATGTTGATTAAGACCAACTTACATGATTGCCCCTTGTACTACACTGGATACATAGGCGACATCAAGGTGGATAGGATGCATATCGACCCGGGATCGTCAATAAGCATCATCCCGAAAAGCCTGCTCCAACTTCTTGGCATCCCTATGCATCGGCTGGCAGCAACCAACACTGCCATTAGCGATTTTAACTCAGGGAGAAGCTATCCCCTAGGGAAGATCCGGTTGAAGTGCCAGATTGGTGACCTGAAGACGAAAGTTACCTGATACGTCATAGAGGTAGACATACCTTACAATATCCTCTTGGCGCGCCAGTGGATACATGACTATATGATCGTGCCATCCACCCTCCACCAGTGCTTCAAGTATGTCAATAGATACGACTTCGTGAGGACTAAATTCGCCAACATCGACCCCTTTAAAGGGATTGAGTCCTATTCTTCGGAGGCTTGTTTATACGAAGAATCCAAGAAGTACATCACCAATAAACTGGAGACCATCATAGGGCCAGAGAAACCCTCGATAATTCACCTCCAGACTCATAAATCTGGTAAGGCCGTACCCCTTGTTGCAACCATGCATGAAGAGGTGCCTAGGTCTCTCATTCAAGCTGCGCAGTCGGAACCAACGGTAATCCGATTCCCAAATTCAAAAGCCAAAGTGTGAAACCCGTAAATTTAGATTGCATTTTTATATTATAGTTGTATAGCTAAATAAATTTTGGCTAAAATAATATTAATGAATTTATGAAAAGTATTTTCTAAAATAATTAAATACTGGATTTTGTTTAGCTTGACTGACCCAGACCCAAAACCGATTTAAGACATAAAATATTTTTAAAATATTTGTTATATAAAAGAAATTATTTATTTTCGGCCAAAGCCCATGTTTATAAAAAAAAAAAAAAATCTTTAAACCAAGACATACTTTGCATTTAAATCCATTGGCCATTTTCTAAAGCCCAATTTACAGCCCAATTCTAATATTATTCCCATTTTAGCTTATAAGCTAATAAAGCCATTTTTTTTCCTTACATTCATTAGAGAGGAAAGAGACTCTCTTCATTTCCTCTACTGTTGGTTTCGGTTGGAAACCGAGAGTTAGGGGTTTGTGGTCGACCCTCTTCCTATAACGTCGGCGACCGGTCGTTTTCCCTTCCGAACGGCCCTGGCCGTTCACCTCCTTCTCCTGGTAACTTCCCCTTCCCTCCTTCCTATATAAGTCTTTCCCATCACCATCCTTTTCCCATCAACACTTCCATTCTTCTTCCCATTTTTCTCCCAAACTACTCCCCCAAATCTCGTCGAGCCCTAGCCCGAGCCCGACGTCAGCAATCACCACCCTCCGCCGACCTCGCCGAACCAGATCCGGCCGGTGCCCGATCCCCGGCGCCGCTTCCCGGCGAATTTCCCGACCCGGCGCCCCTTTCCAGCGGCCGCCCGCCACCCGCGCCACCGTTCGCTGCCGGCGTTCGCCCCCGGTGACCGCCCCCGTTCGTTCCGAGCGCTTCCGGTTCGCTGTTGGACAAGTTCCCGAGTTCTGTTTCTGTGACAGTTTCGTTCCGAGTTCACTTCGGGATTTCCGTTTGGGTAAACTCTGACCCGTTTATTTTCTTTCTGTTAATGATGATAATCTGGTCCCCGATTCCTTCGGGAATTCAATTTTTCGACAACGTAACAATTACGTTGTTATTTCGGTTTTTTCAAAATTCTCGGAAATGGTTGCTGTGGTTTGTTTACTGTGATTAGGACAGAACCTAGTTCTGTAGAATTCTCGGGATTTCCGAGAACTCTTTCGGATATGGTTCTGTATTCTCGGGTTTTCCGAGAATTTGCGGGAATAAATTGGAAATTTGATTTTATACATAAAATTTGTTTTTGGAAGACTTTGTTCTCTGTTGGAATTTAGATTTTTTATACATCAAAGTTTGGTTCTGTTGGTATATTGGGTTTTTGGTTCTGTGATCGGATTTGGTTATGTGAAGTGGGCTCTTGGAGAACAGTTCTGCAGTTTCCGATTTAATTTTGGGATTTCCGAGTTGATTTCGGGATTCCAAATTTGCTTCGAAAAACAGTTCTGTGGATGTTTTCTATATATATCGGGTTTGGGATTATTTTGCAGGTATATCGGAAGCATTTTCCAGTTTTTTGGTTGACCAAAAACAGAGGGAATGCTGCCGGAATTTTCGGGAAATTTAATAAAATGATTTTAAAATGATTTTTGGTATTTGGGCGACAACCATAATTGGTTACTGGGCCCCAACGAAATGCAAACGTACCGGTTCGACCGGACGTTGAGGCAGAGTAGTTGAAAATGACGACTGGACCAGAGTCTGAGACACCTATTATTTTAAATTTAAATTAGAAATTACTAGTTTTATTAATGTTAATTGTAGGTAATTTTCAAGACTAACCTATCTTTTCTTATTTCAATTTGCAATAAAATTTGTAAGGGCATAAGCCCAATTCCAGTAAATGTGGTTTTGTAATAAGTAGGAATTAGCATTTTATTTTATTTTCTGGGAATGTGTGATAGCGTAGGAACAATCAAAATATTGTTATGAATTATTAATTAATAATTCACAATTTCTCATTTTAAGAAAATAAATATATTTTATATATATTAAAAATATCAAAGTTTTTCAAATAAATAAATATCATGTTTTATACGTAATTTGATAATTACAAGTTTTCCCGAAAAACCAATGTAAATTGATTTCCTTAATTTCAACGCACTAGTAAACGTTGTGATGTTGTGTTAGCTAATTAACAACTAAAACTGATTAGGAAAAACAATTAGAGATTGTAACTAGATAACTCTGGTGATTGCTTCTGAAACAAGTTCCCGGAATGTAGGATTTCGAGGAAGAGCGTGACTGTTCAAAATCCCGAAGTACCGACTTTTCAAACCAAGGAGATAAGGCAAGTACATTTATGTAGATTTTACAATTATTTTCACAATTGTTTCATCGCAAGTTTAAACCACTGTTACACACGAACTCCTTCGGGAGCATTGATCGTACTGTTGGGGACTGGGGGAGTAGAGTAGTGGATATGACCAAATCCAAACTTAGGATAATGAATGTGTTAGCTTTCCCCTCTTCACACGGGGACAAGCCATACCGTATCGTTAGGATACTATTGTAACCCAAACCGGTCATATTCATTACCTATTCACATCACTGTACTGTACTATTTCAAAAACTGCTCATCTTTAAATTGTTTAAAAATGCATGATTTTAATTGTCATTTTAATTGTTAAAAGTTTGCATGAATTGTACTTTGCTTCCTCCTGACTGGAGATAACATTTTAGGTATTACTGAGGATCTGGAGATGATGATCAATAGCTATTATGATCCTGACTTGTACCCGGCGGTACTACCAGCTGATGATGATGTTGTGGCGTCTCCATAGATGCTACATTAGTTGAAAGTTTAGTTGTTTCTTTATTTCCAGTTTATGAACTTTGTACTGAAAGACAAGTTTTTATTATCGTAAATTAAATGTTGTGGCAACTTTTAAATTCAAGCTTGTTGTTGAAATGACCTGCAATATGGATTACAGCTTACTGCCGCCGTCTCATCAACGGCGCAGGCTGGGCATGATCCGATTCGACCCAAGTATTTGGGGACCGGGTCGTGACATGTTTTTAGTGGTGGCCCATGCAGGTCTCTGTTCAACAACTTAGGAAAACTTAGAAACAATTAGGAACACTAGAACATCATATTGCCACAACTTAGGACCGATATATATTATTAAATATTTTTGATTATAGACGGGTAGGATACCTTGCTTATGTTTATGTCCTAAACCTTTCCAGACCATGGCTACTAATGAGAATGACAATGTCGGAGATGAGCTGTCACCTCAGCACACCCCATCACCACCCCAATATAGTCCGGATCCTACTCCGCGACATTTGACTGATCGCCCTCATAATGCTGGAAACGCTCAAGTTCATCAGACGACGGATCCTTCAGGCTCGAGGACTGGACTGCAGACGGTGATGCCTGTCCCACCTGCCCCGCCGCTTCCAGTGAACCCCTCCGAACTCATAAGTTTGCTGCGGGAAGTGCTAGCAACTCAGAGGGCTGAAGCTGAATCTCATCGCGAGCAGAACGCGATTATGAAGGAAGGAATGGAGAACTCCCACAATGTAGCTATGGCTGCACTTGGAAGGAGAGAAGTGAACCCAGAAGAGCCTAGACCAGCTAAGGTAAGTGCCATTCTAGAGGATAAATTTTAGTATTTTTTTGAGACCATTAATAGTGATTAGAGATCATATTATGGTAAGGTGGGGGATATTGAGAGCTTCAAGAAGCAGAACCCTCGACCTTTCAAGGGAACCGAGGGAATCGTCTATGCTGACGAATGGCTCGACAATATGGAGCGTCTTCTAAGCGTCGCACGACTTCCAGAAGACCTTAAGGCAGAAGCTGTAGGACTCCAACTGCAGAATATAGCTAGCACCTGGTATCGGAATGAACCCCGACTCCAGGATAGGCAGGTCGATTGGGACACCTTCAAGAAGTTGTTCCAGAGGAAATTCTTCCCAACTTCTGAGATGCGGGAGATGGAGCGACAATTCCAGAACCTGAAGCAAGGCAATATGACTGTGGGAGAGTATGCGGCAGAATTCGGCCAGCTCAGTCGATTTGCCAAGAACATGGTGGCTGATCCTGCTGATCGTGCTGAACGATTCAAGTATGGACTTAGAGAGGAGATTCGCACTCATGTGATCTCTGGTGGAGCTAAGACTTATGAGAAGATTTTGGAGAGAGCCCAAGACATAGAGAAGAGCCAACCTGCCCGCTCGAAGAGAGATTATCCTGGAACTAGCAACTTCCAGGGTAATCAGAAGAAGCCCAACAACAACAACAACAACAGCAGCAACAATAACAATAACCGTCCTCAGCACCAGCAAGCGAGGAACAATGAAAGAGCACCCCAGAGGCAGATTCCTATCTGTGACTTTTGCAAGAGGCCGGGACATCTGGCAAACATCTGCAGGAAGAGACTAGGACAATGTCTGATCTGTGGGTCTTCCACCCATCAAGTGAGGGATTGTCCCTTGTCAAACAACAAGGCTGGAGGAAATCAGCAGAAAGGACCTCTGCCCACTCAGCAGCAACAATTTGGGCAGCATCAACAGAAGACGGGGCGAGCTTTTGCCCTAACTGCAGAGGAACCAGAGCCGGAGCAGGAGCCTAATGCGGATGTCATATCAGGTTACATTTATGTACATTCTCATCCTGCATTAGCTTTATTCGACTCTGGTGCAACACACAGTTTCATAGCAACAAAGTTTATCTCTGCACACCATATAGTTACGGGCTTTAGCAAGAGAATATGTAGGGTTATGACTGGAGGTGGACCCCTACCTATAACGGAGACTTGTAATTGCCCCATTACAATTTCTGACCACAAGTTTGTAGCACCTTTATTGGTGATGCCCTTGCCCAACTATGACATAGTCCTTGGAATGGACTGGTTGAGCAAGCAGCATGCGCTGATAGATTGTCACAGAGGATGTGTAATCTTCAGCCCACCTGGAGGGCCAGAGTTTGAAGTCTCTAGAGCTCCGGAGGTTATGGAAAGTATTGTCTACTCTTTTTCTGAAGAACCTGAACCACCTCACCCTATCATAGCGGAATACATGGATGTTTTCCCTGATAGTCTGCCTGGGCTACCCCCAGATCGGGACATAGAATTCACTATTGATTTAGTCCCTGGCTCTCCCCCGATCTCTAAGGGATGTTATAGAGTCAACCCGAAGGAGGCCAAAGAGATGAAGGAGCAGATCAACGAACTGAAGGCCCTTGGATTCATTCGAGACGGAGCTTCACCCTGGGGAGCACCTGTTTTGTTTGTGCCCAAGAAGGACGGAACAGTGAGGATGTGCATCGACTACCGGGCGCTGAACAATGTCACAATCAAGAACAAGTACCCTCTGCCCCGGATCGATGACTTATTTGACCAGTTGAGTGGAGCCAAGGTGTTTTCCAAAATTGATCTCAGGTCTGGCTATCATCAGATCAAGGTCAGGAAGGAAGACATTCCCAAGACGGCATTCAACACCAAGTATGGGCAGTTTGAATTCTTGGTCATGCCGTTTGGTTTGACGAATGCTCCTGCGGTGTTCATGAACCTTATGAACAAGGTTTTTCATGAATACTTAGACCAGTTTGTCGTCGTCTTCATTGATGACATACTGATCTATTCTAAGACGAAGGAGGAGCACGAAGAGCACCTCAGGAAAGTTCTGGAAACTTTGAGGAAGGAGAAGCTGTATGGTAAGCTTTCCAAGTGTGAATTCTTTCTAGACAAGGTGGATTTTCTTGGCCATGTTGTCACAGGAGAAGGAATTTCTGTGGACCCGAAGAAGATAGCTGCTGTGGAGAAGTGGCCTACCCCAAGCTCAGTTGCTGACATCAGAAGTTTCTTGGGCTTGGCGGGCTACTACCGGAAGTTTGTGAAGGATTTTGCTAGAATTGCTGAACCTATGACAAAGCTGACTCGGAAGAATGAGGATTTCATCTGGACGGAGGACTGCCAAGCAGCGTTCGAGGAGTTGAAGAAGAGGCTTACCACTGCACCAATCCTTGCGCTACCCGCAGGATCCGGTGGTTTCACAATCTACAGTGACGCCTCAGGCAAAGGACTGGGTTGCGTTCTTCAACAACATGGGAAAGTGATTGCTTATGCATCTAGGCAATTACGGACTCATGAGAAGAACTATCCCACTCATGATCTGGAGCTTGCTGCAGTCATCTTTGCGTTGAAGCTTTGGAAGCACTATTTGTATGGAGAGAGAGTGGAGATATACACAGACCACAAAAGTCTGAAGTATGTTTTCACCCAGAAGGAGTTAAACATGAGGCAAAGGCGATGGCTGGAGTTAATGAAGGATTTTGACATCGACTTGCAATACCACCCGGGTAAGGCTAATGTGGTCGCTGATGCACTTAGTCGATACCCAGTGGCGATGTTCTTAACCAAGGAGAGGCACCTGCTGGAGGACATCGAGAAGCTTGGACTGGAGATTGTACTGCCTGGACGGAAGGAACTGGATGCTGATTCGGTGATGATGAAGTTGCAAGTGAGCTCGTACCTGATGGACAAAGTCAAGGAGACGCAGTTTCAAGACGAGGCACTTTGCAAGCTGAGAGATCAAGTGTTAGCAGGAACACTGGAAGGTTTCTCAATCGCTAGCGATGGAGCTCTGAAAAATGGTACAAGGCTTTGTGTACCGACTGGCAAATTAAGGAATGAGTTGATGAAGGAAGCGCATCAGTCTCAATATTCCATACATCCTGGAGCCAATAAGATGTATCGGGATATGCGCACTATTGTCTGGTGGAGTGGAATGAAGAAAGATGTCACCAGGTATGTCGCTAGATGCTTGATTTGTCAACAAGTGAAGGCTAGTAGACAGAGACCTGCAGGACTTCTACAACCGCTGGATATTCCAGAATGGAAGTGGGAGCATATCACGATGGATTTCGTGTCAGGACTGCCTCGTTCCCAAGGAGGGAAGGATGCCATTTGGGTAATAGTGGACCGACTAACCAAGTCTGCTCACTTTATTCCTTTCAAAGTTGGTTTATCCACTGAGAAGTTGGCAGCATTGTACATGCGGCACATTTACCGGATTCATGGCGTACCGGTAAGCATTGTATCTGACCGAGACACTCGTTTTACCTCACATTTTTGGAAAAGTTTGCATGACAGCTTGGGGACACAGTTGAAGTTCAGCACAGCTTATCACCCCCAGACAGATGGACAATCTGAGAGGACAATTCAGACACTTGAAGATATGCTGCGATCTTGTGTCTTAGAATTTGGAGGATCATGGGAAGACCATTTACACTTGGTAGAGTTTTCTTACAACAACAGCTACCAAGCCAGCATTGGGATGACTCCATTTGAAGCTCTTTATGGACGTCGTTGCCGTACACCACTTGCATGGGACGACGTAGGAGAAAGAGTACTGCTGGGTCCAGAAATGGTGACTGACGCAGCAGAGAAAGTGAAGATTATCAGAGACAAGCTCAGAATTGCTCAAGACAGACAGAAGCACTGGGCAGACAGCGGTCGACGACCACTGGCATTTGAAGAAGGAGATAAAGTATTTGTGAAGATTTCTCCTACCAGAGGGATAATCAGATTTGGCAGAGCTGGGAAGCTGAGTCCCAGGTATATTGGCCCGTTCGAAGTTCTGAGCCGGATTGGAGAAGTGGCGTATAGGTTAGCTCTACCAGCTAATCTAGAAGGCGTGCACAACGTCTTCCACGTTTCACAGCTCAGAGAGTATGTACCTGATGAGAACCACGTCTTGGACCATTCAGAGTTGGAGATCGGACCGAGCCTCACTCTACCGGAGAAGCCAGTAGCGATCTTGGACCGAGGCGAGAAGAAGACCAGAACCTCAGTGACTCCCATTGTCCGAGTAATGTGGAGACATGATTCCCCAGGCGAATCTACCTGGGAGCGAGAGGATGAGATGCGGGAGAAGTACCCGTATTTATTCGAGACCTGAGGTAATTTTTAACCCAACTCTTTAAATTTCGAGGACGAAATTTTCTAAGGAGGGAAGGTTGTGAAACCCGTAAATTTAGATTGCATTTTTATATTATAGTTGTATAGCTAAATAAATTTTTGCTAAAATAATATTAATGAATTTATGAAAAGTATTTTCTAAAATAATTAAATACTGGATTTTGTTTAGCTTGACTGACCCAGACCCAAAACCGATTTAAGACATAAAATATTTTTAAAATATTTGTTATATAAAAGAAATTATTTATTTTCGGCCAAAGCCCATGTTTATAAAAAAAAAAAAAAATCTTTAAACCAAGACATACTTTGCATTTAAATCCATTGGCCATTTTCTAAAGCCCAATTTACAGCCCAATTCTAATATTATTCCCATTTTAGCTTATAAGCTAATAAAGCCATTTTTTTTCCTTACATTCATTAGAGAGGAAAGAGACTCTCTTCATTTCCTCTACTGTTGGTTTCGGTTGGAAACCGAGAGTTAGGGGTTTGTGGTCGACCCTCTTCCTATAACGTCGGCGACCGGTCGTTTTCCCTTCCGAACGGCCCTGGCCGTTCACCTCCTTCTCCTGGTAACTTCCCCTTCCCTCCTTCCTATATAAGTCTTTCCCATCACCATCCTTTTCCCATCAACACTTCCATTCTTCTTCCCATTTTTCTCCCAAACTACTCCCCCAAATCTCGTCGAGCCCTAGCCCGAGCCCGACGTCAGCAATCACCACCCTCCGCCGAGCTCGCCGAACCAGATCCGGCCGGTGCCCGACCCCCGGCGCCGCTTCCCGGCGAATTTCCCGACCCGGCGCCCCTTTCCAGCGGCCGCCCGCCACCCGCGCCACCGTTCGCTGCCGGCGTTCGCCCCCGGTGACCGCCCCCGTTCGTTCCGAGCGCTTCCGGTTCGCTGTTGGACAAGTTCCCGAGTTCCGTTTCTGTGACAGTTTCGTTCCGAGTTCACTTCGGGATTTCCGTTTGGGTAAACTCTGACCCGTTTATTTTCTTTCTGTTAATGATGATAATCTGGTCCCCGATTCCTTCGGGAATTCAATTTTTCGACAACGTAACAATTACGTTGTTATTTCGGTTTTTTTAAAATTCTCGGAAATGGTTGCTGTGGTTTGTTTACTGTGATTAGGACAGAACCTAGTTCTGTAGAATTCTCGGGATTTCCGAGAACTCTTTCGGATATGGTTCTGTATTCTCGGGTTTTCCGAGAATTTGCGGGAATAAATTGGAAATTTGATTTTATACATAAAATTTGTTTTTGGAAGACTTTGTTCTCTGTTGGAATTTAGATTTTTTATACATCAAAGTTTGGTTCTGTTGGTATATTGGGTTTTTGGTTCTGTGATCGGATTTGGTTATGTGAAGTGGGCTCTTGGAGAACAGTTCTGCAGTTTCCGATTTAATTTTGGGATTTCCGAGTTGATTTCGGGATTCCAAATTTGCTTCGAAAAACAGTTCTGTGGATGTTTTCTATATATCGGGTTTGGGATTATTTTGCAGGTATATCGGAAGCATTTTCCAGTTTTTTGGTTGACCAAAAACAGAGGGAATGCTGCCGGAATTTTCGGGAAATTTAATAAAATGATTTTAAAATGATTTTTGGTATTTGGGCGACAACCATAATTGGTTACTGGGCCCCAACGAAATGCAAACGTACCGGTTCGACCGGACGTTGAGGCAGAGTAGTTGAAAATGACGACTGGACCAGAGTCTGAGACACCTATTATTTTAAATTTAAATTAGAAATTACTAGTTTTATTAATGTTAATTGTAGGTAATTTTCAAGACTAACCTATCTTTTCTTATTTCAATTTGCAATAAAATTTGTAAGGGCATAAGCCCAATTCCAGTAAATGTGGTTTTGTAATAAGTAGGAATTAGCATTTTATTTTATTTTCTGGGAATGTGTGATAGCGTAGGAACAATCAAAATATTGTTATGAATTATTAATTAATAATTCACAATTTCTCATTTTAAGAAAATAAATATATTTTATATATATTAAAAATATCAAAGTTTTTCAAATAAATAAATATCATGTTTTATACGTAATTTGATAATTACAAGTTTTCCCGAAAAACCAATGTAAATTGATTTCCTTAATTTCAACGCACTAGTAAACGTTGTGATGTTGTGTTAGCTAATTAACAACTAAAACTGATTAGGAAAAACAATTAGAGATTGTAACTAGATAACTCTGGTGATTGCTTCTGAAACAAGTTCCCGGAATGTAGGATTTCGAGGAAGAGCGTGACTGTTCAAAATCCCGAAGTACCGACTTTTCAAACCAAGGAGATAAGGCAAGTACATTTATGTAGATTTTACAATTATTTTCACAATTGTTTCATCGCAAGTTTAAACCACTGTTACACACGAACTCCTTCGGGAGCATTGATCGTACTGTTGGGGACTGGGGGAGTAGAGTAGTGGATATGACCAAATCCAAACTTAGGATAATGAATGTGTTAGCTTTCCCCTCTTCACACGGGGACAAGCCATACCGTATCGTTAGGATACTATTGTAACCCAAACCGGTCATATTCATTACCTATTCACATCACTGTACTGTACTATTTCAAAAACTGCTCATCTTTAAATTGTTTAAAAATGCATGATTTTAATTGTCATTTTAATTGTTAAAAGTTTGCATGAATTGTACTTTGCTCCCTCCTGACTGGAGATAACATTTTAGGTATTACTGAGGATCTGGAGATGATGATCAATAGCTATTATGATCCTGACTTGTACCCGGCGGTACTACCAGCTGATGATGATGTTGTGGCGTCTCCATAGATGCTACATTAGTTGAAAGTTTAGTTGTTTCTTTATTTCCAGTTTATGAACTTTGTACTGAAAGACAAGTTTTTATTATCGTAAATTAAATGTTGTGGCAACTTTTAAATTCAAGCTTGTTGTTGAAATGACCTGCAATATGGATTACAGCTTACTGCCGCCGTCTCATCAACGGCGCAGGCTGGGCATGATCCGATTCGACCCAAGTATTTGGGGACCGGGTCGTGACACAAAGCCCATCATAGGGCCGATGGTGATCCAGTTACCAAAATCCATCTGAAGGCTATCGGAAGATACAAAATCCCTTACCAAGCTTTCCAAGACGAGCCGGCAACTAGAAGCCGATCTGACATACTCAAGCAAGCCAATATTTCAAGTTTGACCCTTGGTGGTCAAGTTGCCCAAGACGGCATCCCAACCCTTGGGATCACAGGGGGTAGCCGAAGAGGACGTAGAACTCGCCAAATACCTCGCGGCACAGACGGATGGTACCTCTTCTGATGATATAATCCCCATGGACGGAGTTCCTTACCTCATCAACAAAAGGCTGCCGGTAAAAAACAAATACTACCTAGAGTGTCGAGTTATGTACATCAGTTACCCCTGAACTTACACTCTATTCTTCCTCCTCCAAAGGGACTCGCATTGCATCTCTACGAGTGACAAGTCATGTGTACTGATACCTCTGAACTTTCGCTTTGATGTTTCAAGCACCATATATCACGACCATATCACCCCTGTGGGGTTCCACTTCAAAATCTATTATCCGTACCACCAGTGCACAGAAGGGTAATAGGTTCATAAAACTTATCATAATCTATTGCTCGCACCAACAGTGCACAAAAAGGGCAATAGGTCCACAAAATTCCCCCGACGAAAAAAACAACCACGTCTATATTACCTCTGAGTTGTTTTTCTACCCATCATTGACAAATCACCCAATACATAAGAACTTCCACGTTGATAGCACCTCTGAGTTATTCTCTGTATCTCTATCTGGCCTACTCCTACCACGTCCTCATTACATCTGAGTAGGGAGGCTATATTTCAGACCCATATTTACCACGTCCTCATTACCTCTGAGTAAATATGTCGGTCTTCTCTTCACTTGTTATCAGTACTCGCCTCGTCAGTACACAACCAAAATGATAATAAGTCCCCAAAAATTATCCTAACCTATTACTCGCACCATCGGTGTATCAAAGAGTAGTAGGTCTACAAAATATCTTTTAAATCTATTTGCTCGCATTTTCAAAAATGTACCAAAGGGCAATAGGTATACAAAAAGTCCCCCAGGGGATATTCCCCAACCAAAATGCCATTACAAGCTCATCAGAGCAGAGTGGATATATTCTGCTCTATCAAAAAAAAGAAGAGAAGAAGAGGGGGGAAGCAAAGTCCACTACTCATCAGCGACACACAACTTGTTAAGGGTGCCCTCCAGCTTTGCAGTTGAACGCTCAATTCTTAGTTTGACTTGGCATTCAGCTTCCTGGAATAACCTCTCGGCGTCCTCTAGATGCGCATGAGCCTGCCAATTTTCTTCTAATTTCTTCAAGGCCCCCTCAAAAGCAGCAGAGGCTCGCGTAACTTCATCGGTCTCCTTCCGGATCTTCTCACTCACCTGACGAGTGGCTTGGAGCTCAGTCTCCAGAGAAGTTAGCCTAGCCTGGAGCTAGAGGAGTTGCTCGTTAGTTTTGGCCATAGCATGAGTGATGGTCTCCTCACGAGTCAAGCAAATCTCTCCTTTCCGGCTCAGCTTGTCATACTTGAGGGTCAACTCCCGAAGATCCTTCTCCAAGGCGGGCTTAGTCGCCTCTTGAACAGCCTTTACCTTTTCCACGGCTGATACATAAAAAGCACGCTCCTGTTCTACCTCGGCTGGCACATCGGCCTGTCACAGTTTCTGTAACTGGATTAGGCACTGATTGGCCTCTGCCAGCTTGTGCTCCAGAAGGACGGCCGCCCCTTCCCCACCCGAAAGCGTCTTCAGCAGGGCAATCTAGCCTTGGGCGTAATGGTGGGCCACAAAAAATGGAGTCCCTCTCCTTAAAGCAGCCTCGACCCCCCGTTTTAAGTGACGATAAAAGCTCTCGCCTATGTCCCTTGACGATTCGTCCAAGTTCTCCAGGGAGGACGGTGTCGAAGGGATAGCACCTAAGGAAGTTGAAGGCATATGGGAAGGAGGCATACTTGAGCTTGATGACCCTGTCAAAAGAGAAACAAATTTCGAGCAATGAGACTCCCGTACAGCAGTGATCTCCTCTTCCGCAACCCGAAGAAGCTGAAGACTAGACAGAGCCGCCAGTTCAGTCTCCGGGGAAGAGGCAGCTTCAAACAACCCTGCGTCCACCGATGCTGGTATAGGAACCACCGTCTTTGCCGTTGGTGGTAGAAGAGGCTCAGAACTCAGCTCAGTTGGGTTCTTTTTGATTTGGAGAAGGGAAGGTCCATTTCTTCTCTTCGGCAGGAGGTCTGCCCCAACGTCGTCCGCTATCCCCTCCTCCGCAGTCATATCGTTTACGGAGAGGCAAGGCCTGTAGGTCCCGAACAACCAACCATCAACTTGACTCGAAGGATATGAAGAAGGAGTGAATAAACCTCCTCGTCGATAAGAATATGACATAGCTTACCAGGGGAGGGAGGAGGAGTCCGTGACTCGCTCTGGATAGTCATGATTCTTCCTACTGCCCCCGTATCCCCTTCAACAGAAACAGCCGAATTATCTACATTTGTCGCTCCAGTCCCGGTCAATCTAAAGGGGGGTGAAGCTGAGTCGATTACGACCAATCGTGACCCCGCAGCCTCGGCATTTGATTCTGTAAAACTGGCACCTCCTTCGACCAGAGTGCTCATAACTGGATAAGGCTCGAACGCAACCCCGGGCTCCGGAGGGTTTATGTCTTCAATAGTCTGCACGAAAGAAAGAGAGAGAAACAATCAGATAAAATACCAGAAGTAACGTGGTAGTCGGCCAGAATAAAACTTACCTCCGGGAGGGCTTCGGTATCACCGCCCTCTCCCGCAAGATCAGAACATGGAATCTTAAACGCGACCCACTTTTTAGAACGAGGCCAGTTAGCAATGGATGGTCCGCGCTTACTTCGTTTAGGCGAAGGGCTCGGCACAGGGGAAGGCAGGCGCGTCACCAGAGTAGTTGCAGGAGGTGACAGATCATTGCACTCATCCTCCTCTTCTGTATCAGTAGAATCGGAATCAGAGATTGCAACGGCCTTCATCTTCCCCGCCATGTTTCTCTTTTTGGACCCCTTGCACTTTTTCGCCAGCCTAGTACCGGTTATAGAACTTGTACTCACATCAAAATTGTAGGGAGGCCCATCAACGGAGACGTGGTAGAGGGCTACCATGTATGAGATGCGCACTATATCCCTGGTATCAGGAAGAGAGAAGATGGTCTGGGTACAGACAGCACTGTAATAATGCCAGGCCCGAATACCATCTAGGACGTTGCCCTCATAACCTAAGGAGGGACTCGGGTTATCTAAAAACAATTGACAATACCCGAATTGTCTAGAATACCGGCTAGGCAAATAAGGTTCCAAAAAGGCAACGTTACGGTTGCGGTACACCAGATGCGTAGGACGGATATTCTGTAACCAACTAAACATCTTCTCAGATAAAACCTGGGGTGCGACACTGCCATCGAGATGAAGATGCCTCGTTTCCTCATCAGTAAAAGGAGGGACCGACACAAAGAAGGAATAGCTATCCACCCGCGCAAGCATAATATGGCATTCGGGCATGGTCGAACAGGTCCAAGGCATATTATGATATTGATAAATGAATGCATCATGAATCGTCGCATTCCCCTCAGGGCCAGGTCGCATCAAAGAAGGGCAGTACATTAACAGCCATCCCATCAGATAATGATAGGGTAGCTCAATTCGGTGGAAATTTTTCGTGACATCATAAGCTATCGTTCTAGTCGTAAAGATACGAAGACCCTGATGGATGCTGCACACCATGGCTGGGAGAAGAGCTAACCTGCCTCTGAAAACTAACTTGACAGCAGGGAGGATTAGGTTACGGCTGATTCTCTCAATCGAACCAGCACCTCTGAGACCACACAAAACCTCAGCCATATCATCAGAAATTCAGCCAAGGTGGCTTTATGAGACAAGGGTTGGGTATCTTGATAGAAGTAGCTGAATGTGTCAGACTGACTTCCAAATCTGTCACCAGAAGCTTTGGTTCTCTTGACGCTTTGTACTTGAGCGTCCACTCCCGCATGAGTCTGCGGGCTCCGAGGGGCAACCTGGCCCGAGGCACCAAGGTTGAACAAGTAACTGACCCAGGCCTTGGTATGAGGATCCCTTCAGAACTTTTATCTTTCTTCTTTGACATTTGTTGACAAGTGCTATGATGACATAACACCTCCCGGTAAATGGCAAGGAACCCGAAAAACCATCGCTCTAACTCCTCAAACTCCTTATTCGTGGGAGTATACTTCTTATAAACTTCATCCCCCCAGGGCATCTTGGAGACGTCGTACATCTCGTGAAGGACGAGCCCCATCTCCCCAGCAGGTGTGTAAAAGGTTCCCGTACTACAATTATACATCTCAAGGAGCGCTATAAACAGCTTGGCGTTCATAGGGAGACCATAGTAAGTTCCCCTTATGGCATAATAGAGGCCGAGCTGCTGTAAAATATCCCCATAAGTCGACAGGATCCAGAGCGTCAAGTTGACCCATGGAGAGGAACGACACATCCAATTCTGCAGTGACAGTCTACCCGTGGGATATGATCCTTTACGGGCAATTTGGTTCAGGAAGGTGTCAGCCTCAGTGAGTCGATTATTGGGCCTCAGGTCATTTAAAAAACTACCAGGGGCTAGCCCGACGACGGAACAACTAACCGATTCCCTGGTCGTGACCGCCGATCACACTCGTCTATTATAGTGGATGTTGCCTACGAAGATGGCTTACCGGTCCTGAGTAATGGGGTTCGCCATTCGCCTTTTGATAGGCACCATATTGAAACTTGACAGAGAGAAGTGGCGTTCCATCTGAGGAAGATGGATCGATAGCTCATTAGAAAGAAAATCCTAATTCTCAAAAAGCTCCAGGACGCGAGGATTCGAGACAACTATAGCATCTCCGAACAAGAAGGAGGGTTTCAGATGAACGCCCCTAGCTTCCCGAAATTCATCATACTGAGTAAGTAAAAAAATGAATGGTTCCTGATCTCCCTTAACCTGTCTTCAGGCTGATTTCGGGTAATATGAGTCGACACATGCTCGACTATTTGGTCAAATCTCACACCCAACGCAGATTGGGCATATCCTATCAAGAGTTCCCCCGAGGGAGCTAAAGGCAAGTCCACTGCAAAAGACAGAAATAAAAATTAGAAGTTCATCCGATCGACCTAGCTAAAACAAAGACTTCTACGGCATGAGACGCATGCTGGTAGGTCACATGCTCATGCGGCACAGTCGGGGATTACTTATGCCGCTCGGAACAAAAAGGGTACTCATGTGGCTCAGTCATGAGACACTTATGCGGCCCAGTCACAAAGTATTCAATAATGAGGCACTGAGGCAGCTTGGACTCGAAGCGACTCCTGCGAATCGAGATGTGAAACACCCATACGGCTCAAACAGGAGACACCTATACGGCACAACTGTTATTTATAAAGCACTTATGCAACTCAGCCTATACGGCCCTATCATACAGAACACATGTGGTCCAACTGAGTAGGGCACGCATCAACCAAGCATATTGCACAGAGAATGATATAGCACGGGCTTGCACACAAGAACATACGATATGGCCATCGTCGTCATACTCGGTCCTTACCTTTGATGGAAGAGTGCACGTCGGAGTGAGTGGAAGAAGAGTCCACCGCTCTCGATGGAGAAACAAGCCCCTTTCCTTTGGCCGCAGTCGACTTGGAAGCTTTGGGAGCCATTGAAGACAGAAAGACGAAGATGAAGGAGAAGGAAGTAGAAAGAGAAGATTTCCTCTTCAAAATCACTCCTATTTATAGAGTCTCCAGAAAGAGTGCCGCATCGATTCTCAAGATCACTAAAGATAAATATGACGCTTGGGGATTTTATCCCTAGTAACCGTCAGCTTTATCTCGAAAAAAGAGAACCCAAATCCGAGATCGAATCAAGAACATTAAATGCAGCAGTGACAGCTGGCAGACTCTCTGCGACTCGAAGCTTCCCTGCGACTCAAGATTTGTACTGCGACTCAGGATCTCCCTGCGACTCAATATTTCTCTGCGACTCAAGATCTCTGAGCAGTTCGAAAGAACTTCCTGCAACTTGAAGACTCCCTATGGCTTGACATATTTTTATGCTTCTTATTCAAAGTATTCCAAATTTGCAATTTAAAAACTTTGAAGGAGGTCTTGTAAAAGCATAAAAAATATGGTGTTCATGCGGATTACAAATTGCCGCATAAGTACCCTGGGCCAAACAGGTCCGCATGAAGGAAAGCCGCATGACTGTTCAAAGACATATGCGGCCCGTCGATAAACAGCTGTAGAAGAAAAATATACGACCAAGGAGGAGCAGTTCGTGATAAAGCCGACAAGTCCTGGCAAAACATGACAGTTCTGACACTTCGACAAGAAAGATAAGACGTGAGACGTCGCCCAAAAGCAGGGTTCGTACGCCTCCATGTGGCCAGAAGAGTGTCACCTAAGCCGCATGATACTCATGCGGCTCAGGTTATGCGGCCCCAAAGTTTCCTTAACTTCATACAGCCAGGTGTAATTATGATCCAAGCCGCATGCATGAGTCTCATGCGACCCCGTATGACCGAAGACTGAGAATGCTATACGCAACGGGACACGTGGCAATCTGACCAATTCCTTAACTACCCAGATTTGCTACAACAAAATCCCAACAAATTGACAGATGGCAGCCCAAGAGCGGGTCTTCGCATGCTAATCAGCCACGTGGCTGTAAGCCGTCTATGCGGCTCAAAATACATCTTATTATAAATAGCAGGGTGCCACACCCCTGCAAAAGGCTGGCAACCTTCAAGAAAAAGCAATATCTTCACGAGCTAGAGACTGCATCAGATAGTCCACGGAGTAAGGCAAAGTTGATAGCACTTTCCCGAGCCTCCACCATCACCCTCCAGAATTAAAACTAAACAATTGTACTTAGATTGTTTCCTAGGCTTTTTTTTTAGACTTTCCTTTGTACAAGCAAGTTTGTAATCAATTTCAGTGTTCTGTAATACCTGTCTTTGATTTTTATGGCAAACAACAATCTCATCAATTTTAACAGGTATTAGAGAACAATCATCCACCCTAGTGGGTGTAAAAAAAACAAGGAAACATATTACAAAGACATAAGGATAAATATACTTTCTGAGTCGAACAAGTACGGATATCGAGATCTAATCTCTTCCTCGTGCTCCCATGTCGACTCCCCCGGTGAGTGATGGCCCCAAGCGACGCGAACAAGATTAATAGTCTGGTTCTTGAGCACCTTCTCTTGCTGATCGAAAATGGATACGAGTTGCTCCTCGTAAGTTAGGTTGGTACCGACGACCAGCTCAGAATGATCGAGGATGTGACCCGGATCTGGGACATACCTACGCAACTGAGATACATGAAACACATCATATACATCATGTAGCGAAGGCGAAAGGGCAAGAAGATAAGCAACATCGCCAACCCGAGCGAGAATATCAAACGGACCAACGTATCTCGGACTAAGCTTTCCTCGGGTTCTAAATCTGATGATACCCCGAGTAGGCAAAATCCGCAGAAATACTTGGTCACCAACACCAAACTCTAGACGACTGCGATGCTGATCTGCCTAGTATCGGTGTCTGTCCTGCGCAACTCGAAGTCGCTCTCTGATCAACTTGTATGTTTCTACGGTCTGCGTGATCATCTCTAGTCCTAATAATTTTTGTTCTTCCACATCGTCCCATGCCAGAGGGGACCTGCACTTTCTTCCATATAATGCTTCAAACGATGCCATCTGTATACTTGCCTGATAACTATTATTGTAAGAGAACTCTACTAAATGAAGATGATCTTCCCAAGTTCTGTCGAAGTCTAAAGTACATGCTCATAACATATCATCCAAGGTCTAAATGGTTCTCTCTGACTGTCCGACCGTCTGCGGATGATAGGCTATACTAAACCTCAACTTGGTACCCAAACTTTGATGCAAACCCGCCAAAAGTGAGAGGTGGACCGTGTGTCTCGATCTGATACTATGCTGACTGGAATACCATGCTGTCTCACAATCTGCTTCATATATATTTCTGTCAGCTGCTCTGTAGACTGCCCTACTCTGAAAGAAAGAAAATGAGCAACCTTCGTGATCCGATCCACGATTACCCATACTATATTTCGACTGGTCGGAGATCTAGGTAAATCGGTCACAAAGTCCATTATGATGTGCTCCCATTTCTACTCCGGAATAGGAAACGGCTGTAACAATCCTGCTGGTCTCTGCTGCTCTGCCCTCACTTGCTGACATACTAAATATTTAGAAACATATCTCGCTATCTCCCTCTTCATGCCATTCCACCAAAAGTGTTGCTTTATATCCTGGTACAACTTTGTGCCTCCGGGATGGATGGAGTAAGGAAAACTATGAGCCTCTGACATAACTTCCCATCGAAGGTCTCCACCGGGTACACAAAGACGGTTTTCGAACCTAAGTATACCATCCTTATGGATTACTAACTCCTTCCTGAGACCTGACTCACACTCTGATCGAAGCTTCTGGATCCGCAGATCCTCTGCCTGGGCTTCTCTGATCCTTTCTACTAAAGTAGACTAAATCTGCAAACCGGCCATAACGCCTGTATCTTGTGGCAAGATCACTTCAATTCCCATTTCCTGAAGATCATCCAAAATAGGCCTCTGCGAGGTTAAAATGAATGTGCCACCCCTCCTGCTTAGGGCATCTGGTACCACATTCGCCTTGCCTAAATGATACTGAAGATTCACATCGAAGTACTTTAGTAATTCCAACCATCTTCTCTGTTTCATGTTCAGGTCCCTCTGGGTGAATACATATTTTAAACACTTATGATCAGTGTAAATCTCCACTCGATCCCCATATAAATAATGTCTCCATAACTTGAGCGAAAATACTACTGCTGCTAATTCCAGGTCGTGGGTCGGATAGTTCTTCTCATAATCTCAAAGCTGTCGAGATGCATATGATATCACCTTACCATGTTGCATCAATACACACCCAAGTCCCTTCCCGGATGTGTCACAATACACTGTAAACCCTTCCGATTCTACTGGAAGTATCAAGATCGGGGCCAAGATTAATCTCTTCTTCAACTCTTCAAATGATGTCTGACACTCTGCTGACCAAACAAACTCTACATCCTTATGCGTCAAACGCGTCAAGGGTGCCGAAATCCTGGAGAAGTCTGCCACGAACCTCCTGTAATAACCTGCCAATCCCAAAAAACTATGCACTTCTGCTACCGTCTTCAGAACTGGCCAATTTTCTACTGCCTCAACCTTCTTCGGATCTACTGACACTCCTGCTCCAGAAATAATATATCCCAGGAACGAAATACGATCCAACCAAAATTCACATTTACCAAGCTTCACATAAAGTTGATGCTCCCTCAAGGCCTGCAAAACTGTCCGAAGATGTTTCTCATGCTCTTCTTCATTGCTGGAATAGATGAGGATGTTATCTATAAACACTACTACAAACTTATCCAAATATGGCATAAAGATACGATTCATCAAATCCATGAATACTGTTGGGGTATTAGTTAGTCCAAATAACATTACCAGAAACTCATAATGTCTATATCGCGATCTAAATGTTGTCTTGGGTATGTCCTGCTCCCGGACCCTCACTTGATAATACCCGAATCGAAGATCAATCTTAGAGAAGACACAAGCCTTACTCAACTGATCAAATAAGTCATCGATCCTTGGTAACGGATACTTGTTCTTCACTGTCACTGCATTCAACTGCCGGTAATCAATGCACATTCGCATCGATCCATCCTTCTTGGGTACTAAAATCACCGGTGCTGTCCAGGGCGATTCACTGTCTCGGATAAATTGCTTCGCCTTCAGTTCTTCTTCATGTCGGTACAACTTGTCCAACTCTGACTGCGACATCCTATAAACTCTGCCGACCTTAGGCTCCGTTCCAGGATTTAACTCAATGCAAAACTCCACATCTCTTACCGGTGGTAAACTAGGAAGCTCATCTGGAAATACATCAATAAACTCTCTGACCACTATTGGAATCTTCTTCCGCTCTGCCAATGCTTCTACAACAATGCCCTTGGATCGATTCTCCAATGATCGATCAAAGACGAACTCCTCAACGCCAGGTACATTAAATACTACCCTACCTCCTCGACAATCTATCGTCGTATGACTGTCTCTCAACCAGTCCATGCCTAGGACAACGTCAAAGTTTCCCATAGGAAACTCAATCAAAGATGCGGGCAATAATCGTCCACACACTTCGACCGGACACGCTAAACACACTCTGCTAACTCCTACGAGCCCATTACCAGTGAGTATATTCATCCTCTCTGGCAATGCCTCGAACTCCACTCCAATAAGTGTCGCAAACCATGCAGATATAAAAGAGTGGGTAGCCCCCGAATCATATAATGCTACTGCAGGAAAAGAGGTAACAGAAACATTACCTACAACTACGTCACCTGAAGCTAGTGCATCCTCTAGTGATAAGGTGAAGGCCTGGCCCTGGCCTTGCTGAGCTCCCTGCTATTGTCTTCCTTGTCCATGCTGTTGCTGTAGCCTTCCTGGTTCTGCGCCTGACAAAACATCTGAGCCTGCGTCGGCAGACGCTAGGCTAGCGGCCTTACGGCCAATACTGGTCCTCTGCTCGGTACTGCCCCTAGAGCTGGCAACACCAGAAACTACTAAACTGGCCCTCCTGGCCTCTCATCATAGGATAATTGGCAATAGTATTGTCTGGACAGCCACACCTCATGCATAAACCATTAGCTGAATGTCACACATCCCTAGTATGCCCTCCCTTACAGCAGTAAGTACATCCAATGGGCACCCCCTGCCGCTGCTACTGGTTCCTCGGCTGCTGATGCCGAACTGGTGCTATTATCTCTGATACCGCCGTCCGCCGCGGCGCTCCTGACTCAAGAATACGGATGTCGGGTGCTGGCGTCGATGTTTGCTACACTGCTCCTCCGCCCCTACTCTGGGGATGAGACCTCTTTTGGCCCCCATGCCTTGTCGCCAACCTCTGTTGGGTGAGTTTATGCCTCCGAGCTGCCATTAAAACAGCATCAAAAGTCTGATAGTCGTGCCCTTCTACTAGCTGTAGAATCTCTAAATGAAGTCCCTGCTGGAATCTCATAGCCTTCTCTGGCTCCGTAGCCACCATCGTCAGTGCAAACCGACTCAGTCTACAGAACTCCGCTGCATATCCATCCACCGAATTACCAGCCTGCTTGAGACTGATAAACCTCTGCTGTAGCGCATACCAAGCTACCACGCCAAAATACTTGGCCTTGAATCTGGTACTGAAGCTATTCCAGGGAACAAGACGCCTCATTCCAACCTCTTCCAATGCCCACCAGTCGCGGGCGAGATCCTGAAGTAACAGTCTGACTTGGTCAACCTTCTTTTGCTGGAACCTTTGCTGCGGTCAATATGGCCTCAATATCCTGAAGCCAAGCATCCGCCGTGATGGCATCCTCCGTGCCGTCAAAGTATCTCGGGTTAAGTCAACAAAACCTCCTGTCATGCCCCAATCCCAAATTATAATAGAAATGGTACGTGACCTGGCCAGCTAATACAGACTAGAATAGGTTCCCAATTTAATAGCCCTATCCAGTTGCACTATGCTGTAAATGGACTAAGTCCACAACTAACTAAAACATGCAATAGGTAATATCTAATCTCATCCACAACACAAGCACAAGATAGTCAGAAGTAAATACTGAGATATAAAGCAGGCGAAGTCTGAAAGTCAGAAATATACAACCCAAGATAAGTCTGGTAGGAACAAACCCACGAATACAATACTGAATAAAAGTACATAAAGACAGATAAGATAACTAGACTAGAACATCGCTAACTAGATAGGATGCTCGAGTCTGAGGCGGTAGGCCTACCAAAACTCAAGGGAACTCTGATGGGTACACCTCCAGCTCCTCCTCCGTAGCAAACCGTACCTCCTGTCCAAACCCGTACACGGTCGGGTAATATGTATCGTCTAAATCTGGAAACGAAACCAGGTCCTCAGAGGGACGTAACAAGATACAAAAATACATGTCGAATATAAGTACTGAATAGAGTAAACCGGGTGTTCTATCCATCTATGTATATGCAATCTGAGGACAACCTTGGTACGTATGGGTAGGCGTAGGCATAACGTCCAACACTCCGAAAAGTGTGGTATCTGCATATGTAACGTCCAGCGTTGCGAAGAACGAAGTATCTGAGTATATATGCGTCCATAACGCTCCGAAGAACACGGTAGCTGCATAAAGGAGGTCATCAGTTCCGTAGCTCCTCTGGATACTACGGATACCAATGTGTGTATCCTATATAGTTGTCCTCCCCGCCCAATGCAAATGTATAAGTCGAATACTCGACATATACACTTCGAACTAGCATGCCAAGTCACTAGCAAAATAGAACTATCATGACTACGCACTATTCCGTGTTGCGTGTCGCACGTGCCGATAGCTAGTCGGATACGCCAACTCGTTCCCAACATGAGTTTGTTATTGTGATAAGTGTATAAGTGACAGGTCATGGAAGATATTAGAATATCCTCACAACATTTAGGTGAGTCTGCTAGAGACTAAGTCTTCTATACTATTCATCGACGCATTCGTCAACTGCACCCGAGTCATTCTCAGACGCGTACAGTTATATCTTATTTAAAACAATAATTATGCAAAATATAATAACTGAATTTTAAACAGTATATAAGGCAAGGTATACTTGCCTGAGTCTCCAAGCTGAAAGTGAAAAGAACCTACTCCGGGATCCACGCTCGTGCGATCCAACGAGCCTATAATATAATAATGTTAAATTAGGAATTGTTCTAAAGTACACTAAACATGAACGGAAATCACCACTAACATAACGTTAATCTAAGCCATAGGAATTGCTATAAGTTGCATTTCCAGCACAAGTTTAGTAACAACTCTCCTCTAGGTCTTTTGCACATATATATAAAATCGTTCTCTAACATTTGTGCATGCAAGTCAAAGTTGTCAACTACACCATTAACCATTGTCTAAATCTTAAAATGTCATATAGCCTAATCATGAGTACTAACTAGTTTAGGAGGTCTCTTTTATATATAAAAAATTCGTCATTACGTTCTCTAAATTTAATATCAACATCATTCCACATACACTTCCACTCTCCGTAGCTCATAACACCTCATTTATACATGCATTTAGTATAATGGAAACAAGATTTTAATCTAACATGTTGATACTCATCCTCTAATTTGTCACTTTTTATAAATTATAGCCAACTAATCTAATTAGCTAGTCTACACACAATTTGTAGTGTACCACTCGCTAATCCCTTTATATAATAATCATTCCTAAAATCATGCCATAAGCCATCACTAACAACATTCCTAACAAATATATGTATTCTGAAATTAAAATTAAATTGGAGTTAATTAGGGGTTTATCAAGAGGGTGATAGGTTAAGTGTTAGATGGGTTGGAACAAGACAAGTTGTTATCTTAACATGGAGTGTATATATATATATATATATATATATATATATATATATATATATATATATATATATATATATATATATATATATATATATATCATTCTATGTTGATCAAAACAAAGGTTGAGGAATCATGAATTAATGTTCATAAGGAAGAAGGATAAGAGGAAGAAGAACATTCATACATTCATGTATAAGGAGAGCAAGGTGGCGAGGGGGAGAGAGGTGGAGGCGGTGGTGGTTGTGGAGGTGATGGTGGTGGCTGTGGTGGTGAAATGGGGGGCCGGGTGGTTGGAAGAAGAGGAATAAGGGAAGTAGAAGGAGGAGATAAAGAGGAAGAAGAATATAAGAGGAGAAGAATAAGAAGAAAGGGAGAGGGAGCATGGAGGAATGGAGGAAAGAGAGGGGGAGTATGGTCGGGTGATAGGGGGCTCCCCATAGGACCGGCCATGTCTTGGGGGGGATGGGAAAGAGCAATGTGCATTAATGAGGTGTATTAAAAATGTGCGGGAAAAAAGGTCCAAGTGCATTTAATGCCTTAAAAGGAGGGTTTCCAATAATAGTTAGAAGTTGAAAAAATTAAGTGGTATTAATGAGGGTTAAGGAGAGTTAAATCAATCCATTTTTGTTTGGCCAAAAATAGGATGGTAATAAAAGTAGAGGATGTAGGATAGGGGTGAAAGAATTAACTGAATTAAAATCAAAGAGGGGAATTATAACTCCAATTAATCTAGAATAATCCTAATTAAATCCTTAAACCCAGTTTTTGGGTCAGGGGATTTATACCTCCCCGACGCTCCCGAGTCATTCCTGATACTTCTCTCAAGGGCTACTTGTAAGCCCTGATTCAGTAGCACATTCTGTTCCTGCTGCTGGGTTTGTTGTTGCTGATGGGCTGCCACCTAACGCTGCTGAGTGGCCAGAAATCCCCGGATGACCTCCAGGAGTGCTGCAGCATCAGGTACTGTCGTTGCTGTCGACACCGCTAGGGATGCAGGAGTTTCTAGAACCTGCGGTTCCACTGGCTCTGATATCACTTCCACTCGGATCTAGTCAAGAGAAGGTTTTCTTTCCTGCTACTGCCCCGTCGGGCCATGCTCTACTGGACGTTCCTTCATGTTGGCCTTACCATCTACTAAGAAAAAAGCACCCTATATGAAAAGATACATGATATCAAATGACAGGACGAGGAAGATTCGAGTATGCAATTCAGGTTATCAATCAAGGTGAGGAAGGAGAAATCGAGGCAAGAGATTCACAGGAAACAAGTTTTGATTGAGACTCCTATAATAGTAATACCCCTCAAGTCTGAAAATCAGACCTGCATGGGCCACCAATAAAACCTTGTCACGCCCCAGTACCGGAATACGGAGACGGACTAGGCCAGCTACTCCATATGAGGTATGTAAACGTCATACGACAATCATGGCTGTCAAGAGACAAGGGGTGCATGCTACAATCAAGTCTCCTATGGTCTCACAGAGCATCTATGTCTCAATCATTCAAAACAAAAAAATATCAATTAATGAACATATGAGATAAAGCAGTAAGGCGTCCCCGACGCTTCATCAAAATGATCATAGGGATCTAGCTTTATAAGTTAGCTAGCCCAGAGAGTCATAGGTACATAATCGTATTCAGCTGCAGTCTGATTTAATTACAATTATGCAAAAGACAAAATATCCAGATTAACCGGCTAAACAGGTGCCGGTGGCTAAACGCTAGGACATAAGTGATGAAAACTAGAGTGGTGGAGAAGAAACCCACTCAAGTTCCCCGCCAGCCATGCTCCCAGTATGCACCATTGGCGTCAGAGAAGAAGTTTGGATCCTCAGGCGCTACTACGAGATCTGGCCAAACAAAACCAGCGGGATCAGCCCCGAATAGCAAGTACCACAAGGGAGCACAAAAGAGTGAGATAAAACCCAAGCATAAAATAATAATACTAGTAATAATAAAGACTTCCGGTCGTAATCTCGGTCCACAGCCTGTCATAGCACGATAGACCAACCCAACAACCAAACAAGGACATGGGTTGGACCACGCACCATGACAGTCCATGTCACTCGACTACTAACGAAAGGCACAAGGCACAGTCAAGTCGTTTTTCAAGCGTCTATTCATTCCTACGGCTTTCTAAGTTTGGCGGAGTTATCCTCGCGATACTGATTAAAAGGAATCCTCAGATCGTGTCAACCCAGCAGGGCTAGCCAAACCATTAGACATTTAGCACATTGAGTATGCACCGGTCCCCCGAAGGGCTACCGCGCTAATACATATAACACATAGCTCGTAGAAGTCGGATATAGTCATCTGCTAAAGGCGAATGAATCCATATTCGTGGCGGCCAACCCGACACGTCAGGACTGGACCTGGGGTGACTAGTATGGCACGATCTCGGGATTCTTCCCACCCAATGTATCTACCAAGTTAGTTGCCTAGTTAATCCCTAGGTTATCCTCGGAGTTCATATATCGTGGTCACATGCTCACTCCCCTAGATGTCGTACAATGTACGAGTACCCCAAGAAGGAATTTGCACTGGCTCATGGAGTCATACGTACGTACCCCTTCTTGGTGTAATGCAACACACAACACATACCACGTCATTGCTACTGACCATTCGCTATGTAAATGCTGGACTCTTGGATGTACTGGCAGGTATCATGTAGGAACACTTAGCACATAGGATAGTACCTCGATGCTCATATAGATTGTACCATAGTACACATATAGATTTATTCAGTACTTGCATAGGTAGTCAGATCAGAAATGAGGACCAAGACACAAGGATGCATACGGTCGAGGGTCATGCAGCCAAGGATTATGCGGCCAAGGATGCAGTCCGCATGACTGCATGCGGCCAGGGGTCATGCGGCAAGGCATGCAGTCCGTATGACTCCATGTGGCCACAGCTTCATACGGTAAGCAATGAAGTCCGTAGGACTTCATGCGGCCAAAGCTCATGCGGCCAAATATGCGGCCCGCATGATTTCATGCGGCCAAGACAACACTGCCATAGGACTTCGTGCAGCAAGACTCCATGCGGCCAAGGCAACACTGCCGTCGGACTCTATGCGGCAAGACTTTATGCGGCCAAGGCAACATTGTCGCAGGACTCCATACGGCAACAGCTGCTCATCTTCTCCAAAAATTCAAAAAAGATGGCCATGGAACCCATAAACTTCAAACTATCACAACTCGGTCAAAACAACATAAAATCTAACTTTTCAAAGGTCAAATTTGGGTGAAAGAAATGCTCTACCACATGGAACAACTAGATTTTGGAAACAAGCAAGTTTAATAGATCAAAACCAAGAAAAACCGAAAATAACATAAACTTAGATCTACAAGAATCCATCCTTCAAAACCGAAAATACCAAGTACTAAACTTGTAGATGTAACACCCAGTTTTTCCAAATGAGGATAATTTTGAACTTTTGTATTTTAAATCATTTAATAATGATATTTAAGTCATGATATGATTTTTGGTGATTTTTAGTTATTTTAAAACTATTTAATTGAGTAAAATGTGACATTGGTGTTTTGCTAGTATAACCTTAGTCATGCATGACCTATAAGACTAATCAAGACCAAGGAGACCTAATCATGTGTTTAGGATTTCAAATTTCTACATTTAAGCCTAGGGGTATTTTGGTCATTTTGACACTTTTGTGAAATTGTGAATTATATTAATTAAATATGTGTTAGTTACATTGTTGAGACTTGACCTAGAAGTTAGCCTAATCTAGATGTTAACCATGACCCTAGAAGCTAAGTTAGAGGATTTCAATTAAGCAATCACATTATTGTAATATCTAGATATTATTAGGAAAGATATTTTACTTTTGAGATATTTGTGAAAAGAAGCCTTAACCAATAGGAAGCCTTAGAATTTGTTGGAGAAACCTTAGCCACTCATCCTAAACCCTAACCCTAATGTTTTCAACAGCCATCACACCATTTCCCCCCTATAAATGCAACACATTAATCATTTGCACCATTTTTAATTCATTTTATTTGCCTCCTTTGTGTTCTTCCCTAAACTTCTTCCCAAATATCCAAATCAACTCCAATTTGAGCCAAATTTCTTGCATTGGAATCCCCTACTGTTGAGGATGCTAAGGGGAGCTAGCTAGCAAGGTTGCAAGCATTTGGCACCCCCAAGTGAAAAGGACACCCCCCCTATTCTAGGTTTTTCATTGAGTTTTCACTCAATAGGTAAATGCCCTCATACATAGTTAAATTTCTGTTTTCTTTACATAAATGCATCCATTTAGGGTTCCCCTAGGTGTAGCCTAAGTTTTGTACGAATTGATGTCCATTTCGTGTCCGTATCGGACACGTATCCATTTCCTAGGCTAAGTGTTTGATGTAATGCTTCTTAGAACTTTTTGTTCTTGGTTTTCAAAATAAATTACATATTTGGAAAGCTTATTACATGTAGATTATGTATGTATGTGCCTGAGCATGATTTGGGTTTGTTCTCGTGTCCAAATTTGGACACGAACCTCACCATGATACCCCGTATCCATGCCCTGCTACCACCCACTGTTTTCTCACTGTATACACCACTTGGACACGTGCAAATTGGCACGAGGGTGGGGGAAGACACTGTCAGGACCCCCCTAAAGTTTCAAAACTTTTAGAGTCGTGTCGGACATGAAACACGAGCTGCACTGGTTTGACACTGCACAGTGCACTGATTTTTCACTCACTGACACGGCTTTAAAACATGGACACGACACGTCTTGGACTTCGTGCAGGCACCTAGACCCCTAGCCCTAGTCCCCCTCTATCCATAGACACGATCACGACGTGTCACGAATCGTGTGTCACGCGCACGAGCCTGTGACACGCGTGCACGAGGCACTGCACTGTGCCATGCTCTCCCCTGATACTCGGGCCCCCTGTAGGACACGACACGGACTCTTTTGACACAAGTTTTGGTGGACACGAGGGGGCAATGACTGACATTGTGCCCACAAAATTTGGGGAGGTATCATTGAGTGTTTCGAGAGAAAACTCCCTCGCATTGGACTGCACGAGCACAGCACACACGCACACACTAGGCTCTGATACGGGTTTGGACACGACTTTGTGCACCACGTGGACACAATACAGACACGTTAACACGTAGCCCTACTCCTAACCTAACTCTAGACATGTGCACGAGACCTCTAGTGTTGTGTGTTGTGTCCTAGAACTCTCGGCATGTGTGCACGAGGCTGCTGTGTGCACATGTACTGACACTGTGTTTTCCTACTTCCCTTATTCGATTTTTGACACTTCGTGTCCGGTTCTAGGACACGTGAACACCCTCCACATGTGCACACACATGTGGGACACCACTGTACACGAGTGAGTTTGGGTTTCATATGGTTTAATATTCGAAATTTGGGTTGTTGGGTCGAATTTTTCAGAACACTGATACCCTGTGTTCAGTGCTATATTTCAGAGTTTAAATGATGTTTTAAAATAAATTTAAAGGTTGATTTTGTTAATTTGTTGATGTCTACATATGTACTTACCTGAGATTGGATTGTAGTATAGGTTTTCATGTATGGTTTAGGTTTGAGTTCTAGATTTGGGTTCATTTTAATGAAGGGGACTGAATTCCTGAGATAGAGACTGATTTCCTGTATAGTCTGAAAACTGAGATCCATATTGAGGTTTGGAGTTTATCTTTGGGTTCAGATACTCGAACAGGGAAGTCCTTCCAGTGACTTCGAACAAAATTGGGTAATGTAGCTTGTTTACAAAATGGCCTGGTTTGTGATGTTTAGTTTATACCATGGTTTCAGACTTTGCCTAACATCCTAAAGTGGTGCTGGACACTTTTGAACTCTCTGTTTAGGTTTGGGGTTGCATGAGTAACCTGGAAAACATGGTAGAAACCTGAGAATGAAAATGGCTTGGGTAAACAACTGAGTTTTCATATGTAAAAATTTGTATTTGTGTGAGGGTCATCTCAGTTTCTGAGATGTGGCTTGAATTGGGTATCTTGGTTGGCCAGACAGCCTTGGCTTTGCCTTGGCATGGCCTTGGCTTGGCTTGTACAGGCATAGGCCTTGAGGGTAGTTCATGTATATTCAGGATTAGATATCAGGATTATGTATATATGTAGACGTGAGTTTTAGAGAGGAAACCTGAGAAATCATGTAGGAATACCTGAGAAATTGTTAACAGTGAGGAATGAACTGAACCTATGAACTGGAACCTGAATTTGTGCATAACAGATAACTGAGATGTGATTTGGTTATGAGGTTTAGGAGTTTGTAATCAATTGAACTGAACCTGTTTTACTTTTTTCCCCTGTCACACTGTTTTCAAATACACTGTCACTGGAACTTGATTTCCCTGAGAATTTTCTTGATAACTCACACATGAAACCTGAGATATTCCCTGTCCTCTCATGTGTATCACACACACAGCCACATGTTGTGATAAACACATTACTACCAAGCCTTTTTTCCCCTCACTATCTCTCTATGTAATATATATAGGTATAACCCAAGACTTCCTTTTTACACTCTAAACTGAAATGGCATTGACCCTTACCTTCATTGTAATACACTCACACATGTTTTCCCTCTCACATTTTTCCCTCCTTGCATACCCATATACATGTATAATATTACCTCATACTATGCATATTTGATTCTATAGGTTGTATAGTGGTATGGATATAGAAATGTATGATTTTAGGCTTAATATAGATGTATGGCTTATATACATTGTTGTCCAGTATATTATAGTATATATATATGCATATATATGAGTATTATGTTATATAGGTATAGCCTATACATGTCTATTTGTGTGCAAAATGTATGTTTGGTGACTTGTATGACTTGAGAAGGTATGTATGCAAGGTAGGCGGGAATGATATGTGATATAGGTAATACAAAATAGGCATGAATAATGTGGTATATAAATATATAAATAAGTTTGATGCTTGTGTATGAAATATGTGTAAATAGTAGGTTTGATAGCTTGTATAGCATTGTGATGCTATGTGAATGCTAGCCTAGGCTTGGTTAGGCCTAGTGAGACTTGTTAGATTTGTTGGGGCTAGGACTTGACTTAGAGTTGACTAGAGACTTGACTTGAATTGACCCAGAGTTGACCAAGTTTGACTGGAACCTAGTTTGACCTAGACAGTTGACCAAGTTTGACTTAGAGTTGACTTTGACCTAGAATTGACTTAGAATCATGTAGATTGCATCGTAGGCTTCATTTATCTTATTTTAAACACGTCATAACCCATACTGCTCTATTTAGGACATTGTGACTCCGGTGCAGACATCTGATATTTTATTACTCTTTTCAGAGTATCAGGCGAGTACATTCTCTGATAGTTCTTTCATTTACTTGTCAATTACTGTACTTCAGTTCTAGTTAGCTGTATGTGATTCTCTGTTACAAATACGTATTATTATTTCTGAATCCATGTATGCGATACACATACTTACTTGTCTTACCTCTATTATTCGAATCATCATACGAATCATCATACGAATCACTATTCGAATCACCCTATTCGTATCTTCATATGTTGGTTGGACTTGTATTCGTCTTATGTGTTGGATTACGGATTCATTTGTATTAGACTGGGCGGGGAAATACTGATTAGACATGTAGACATATCCTCCTATTCGAATCACCCCTCTGTGAATTATATTCGAACGATAGCCATCACACACTTCACGAGTGTGTGGTGTGCCGTATTACCTACAGCCGTTTACATGTCGAACTCGGTATTTTAAAACACAGTTGGAGAATTTATTCGAATCATTGTTCGACTACTATTCGAATCACTATTCGTATCATCTTATTCGAATCACTATTCGCATCATCTTATTCGAATCACCTTATTAGAACAATGATTAGAATCACATTCGACTCATCTTGTATTAGACTCACTTTGGGATTACACTCGACTTATATTGTATATCTGAACTCATTATGTTACTCTAGTTCAGCTAGATCTTGTTTTACAGTCTTCATTGCTATGATTCTTCTCTTGTTTAGTTATTTACTTTCCTTGCACTTTATCTGTCTTTCTTACCATCACCTGAACATAAACTGCCATATTCATCAATACAACTGTCTATAACTGCTTTATAGTTCTCTGTCATTTACTTGGAATTTCTTGATGAAATGTACTCATTCCTGTCCTGACTGGACCTGTTGAAAATATTACAGATGATTGCCCTGAGGACATTTGCCCTACTTGCCTTGGAGCAGGAGATGGCTTAGCTACCTATAGCCCCGACACTCAGGAGTGATCGGGAGACTAGCTAGTAGACTTGGTTTAGTTTTCATGTTTTAGAATTTGAATTGTAATAACTTGAGATACGAGTTTGTATTTGAGTTTGTTTAAGATATTATTATTTAGTAGTTTATAAAAGTTGTTTTTTTGGTTTTTAGTTATAAACGTCTGTGTTATCTTATCGTGCTTAGACTGTGATTGAGATTTTATTATATCTATACTTGTCCTCCGTTCGGAGTTGAGATATTGACAAGTACATTATATAATTGCGTGAGTTGTTGATTAGATAGTAACCTAGGACAGCGTTCTACCGCCGACACTGCGGCGTAGGCTGGACGTACCCACTTCTCGTGCCCTTACTCTAGGGTGCGGGTCGTGACACGTTTTTAGTGGTGGCCCATGCAGGTCGAGTTTATGTAGTAGTATTCGAACTAGAGTATCACTACAGCCTGCGATAGGAACTAAGAAATAGGCTTAGTTGAGAGAGTGCTCAATCACAGTTAGGACTACTTGAGAAGATTCCTGGATGACCCTTGAGAATCTCATTTAAACTATCTCAAAATTCAATTCTGACAGTATTTGTCTATCTTCCTTGATTTATCGTTGAATTTGATTCTTGGTATTCCTTATTGACTTGATTTTCTACCAAGATAACATTATGGGCTAGGTTGCCTCTGTCATGGAATCTAGAGTCTTTTACTGCCATATCAGCTAGTTGGGCGATGAGATAGAGTCTGATTTTGGATATATTTCTCGGGTATGGGAATTTAAAGTTTTCGCAGCCAAGCTAGCGGCAATGCGAAAATTTTAAATACCATAATTCTAGAGGTATATACATTAGTTATGGACTCTATGGATTATCGCAGCCATACTTACTGGTGTGACGAGGATTCTGGTAACATGGTTCTGGATAGACGGATATGATTATCAGATTACAGGATAGATACCATATAGATGGTACCCTAGTATGATGGAATGGAATATCAGGGTGGATGTTACTTGAGTATCATAGATTAGATAGAGGGAGTTAGGCCACCTATAGCGCAGCACCGTGCCCCGCACCATCAGAGGGATATACCCCAGAGGGGCAGGGCTTTTGTGCTGACAGTCGAGTAGACCGACGCTATGGGTGACGGGTTAGCAGGTCTGTCTTTCTTGTCCTTCTTTCACCTTCATGTGTGATTTCCATTAGTACCTGCCAGGATATGTTTGTGATATGCTAGATAGCGTAGTTACCCTGTTCGAGACTGTGGAATCACGACCAGTAGGACAGAGTTTTGTATATTATCTTGACCTTGTTTGATTTGGGGGTTTGACCTAGCAGGAGTACGATCATCTTAATTTCGAGGACAAAATTTTTCTAAGGGGGGTAGACTTGTAACACCCAGTTTTTCCAAATGAGGGTAATTTTGAACTTTTGTATTTTAAATCATTTAATAATGATATTTAAGTCATGATATGATTTTTGGTGATTTTTAGTTATTTTAAAACTATTTAATTGAGTAAAATGTGACATTGGTGTTTTGCTAGTGTAACCTTAGTCATGCATGACCTAGAAGACTAATCAAGACCAAGGAGACCTAATCATGTGTTTAGGATTTCAAATTTCTACATTTAAGCCTAGGGGTATTTTGGTCATTTTGACACTTTTGTGAAATTGTGAATTATATTAATTAAATATGTGTTAGTTACATTGTTGAGACTTGACCTAGAAGTTAGCCTAATCTAGATGTTAACCATGACCCTAGAAGCTAAGTTAGAGGATTTCAATTAAGCAATCACATTAGTGTAATATCTAGATATTATTAGGAAAGATATTTTACTTTTGAGATATTTGTGAAAAGAAGCCTTAACCAATAGGAAGCCTTAGAATTTGTTAGAGAAACCTTAGCCACTCATCCTAAACCCTAACCCTAATGTTTTCAACAGCCATCACACCATTTCCCTCCTATAAATACAACACATTAATCATTTGCACCATTTTTAATTCATTTTATTTGCCTCCTTTGTGTTCTTCCCTAAACTTCTCCCCAAATATCCAAATCAACTCCAATTTGAGCCAAATTTCTTGCATTGGAATCCCCTACTGTTGAGGATGCTAAGGGGAGCTAGCTAGCAAGGTTGCACAAGCATTTGGCACCCCCAAGTGAAGAGGACACCCCCCTATTCTAGGTTTTTCATTTAGTTTTCACTCAATAGGTAAATGCCCTCATACATAGTTAAATTTCTGTTTTCTTTACATAAATGCATCCATTTAGGGTTCCCCTAGGTGTAGCCTAAGTTTTGTAGGAATTGATGTCCATTTCGTGTCCGTATCGGACACGTATCCATTTCCTAGGCTAAGTGTTTGATGTAATGCTTCTTAGAACTTTTTGTTCTTGGTTTTCAAAACAAATTACATATTTGGAAAGCTTATTATATGTAGATTATGTATGTATGTGCCTGAGCATGATTTGGGTTTGTTCTCGTGTCCAAATTTGGACACGAACCTCACCACGATACCCCGTATCCATGCCCTGCTACCACCCACTATTTTCTCACTGTATACACCACTTGGACACGTGCAAATTGGCACGAGGGTGGGGGCAGACACTGTCAGGACCCCCCTAAAGTTTCACAACTTTTAGAGTCGTGTCGGACACGAAACACGAGCTGCACTGGTTTGACACTGCACAGTGCACTGATTTTTCACTCACTGACACGGCTTTAAAACATGGACACGACACGTCTTGGACTTCGTGCAGGCACCTAGACCCCTAGCCCTAGTCCCCCTCTACCCATAGACACGATCACGACGTGTCACGAATCGTGTGTCACGTGCACGAGCCTGTGACACGCGTGCACGAGGCACTGCACTGTGCCATGCTCTCCCCTGATACTCGGGCCCCCTGTAGGACACGACACGGACTCTTTTGACACAAGTTTTGGTGGACACGAGGGGGCAATGACTGACATTGTGCCCACAAAATTTGGGGAGGTATCATTGAGTGTTTCGAGAGAAAACTCCCTCGCATTGGACTGCACGAGCACAGCACACACGCACACACTAGGCTCTGATACGGGTTTGGACACGACTTTGTGCACCACGTGGACACAATATAGACACGTTAACACGTAGCCCTACTCCTAACCTAACTCTAGACATGTGCACGAGACCTCTAGTGTTGTGTGTTGTGTCCTAGAACTCTCGGCATGTGTGCACGAGGCTGCTGTGTGCACATGTACTGACACTGTGTTTTCCTAGTTCCCTTATTCAATTTTTGACACTTCGTATCCGGTTCTAGGACACGTGAACACCCTCCACATGTGCACACACATATGGGACACCACTGTACACGAGTGAGTTTGGGTTTTATATGGTTTAATATTCGAAATTTGGGTTGTTGGGTCGAATTTTTCAGAACACTGATACCCTGTGTTCAGTGCTATATTTCAGAGTTTAAATGATGTTTTAAAATAAATTTAAAGGTTGATTTTGTTAATTTGTTGATGTCTACATATGTACTTACCTGAGATTGGATTGTAGTATAGGTTTTCATGTATGGTTTAGGTTTGAGTTCTAGATTTGGGTTCATTTTAATGAAGGGGACTGAATTCCTGAGATAGAGACTGATTTCCTGTACAGTCTGAAAACTGAGATCCATATTGAGGTTTGGAGTTTATCTTTGGGTTCAGATACTCGAACAGGGAAGTCCTCCCAGTGACTTCGAACAAAATTGGGTAATGTAGCTTGTTTACAAAATGGCCTGGTTTGTGATGTTTAGTTTATACCATGGTTTCAGACTTTGCCTAACATCCTAAAGTGGTGCTGGACACTTTTGAACTCTCTGTTTAGGTTTGGGGTTGCATGAGTAACCTGGGAAACATGGTAGAAACCTGAGAATGAAAATGGCTTGGGTAAACAACTGAGTTTTCATATGTAAAAATTTGTATTTGTGTGAGGGTCATCTCAGTTTCTGAGATGTGGCTTGAATTGGGTATCTTGGTTGGCCAGACAGCCTTGGCTTTGCCTTGGCATGGCCTTGGCTTGGCTTGTACAGGCATAGGCCTTGAGGGTAGTTCATGTATATTCAGGATTAGATATCAGGATTATGTATATATGTAGACGTGAGTTTTAGAGAGGAAACCTGAGAAATCATGTAGGAATACCTGAGAAATTGTTAACAGTGAGGAATGAACTGAACCTATGAACTGGAACCTGAATTTGTGCATAACAGATAACTGAGATGTGATTTGGTTATGAGGTTTAGGAGTTTGTAATCAATTGAACTGAACCTGTTTTACTTTTTTCCCCTGTCACACTGTTTTCAAACACACTGTCACTGGAACTTGATTTCCCTGAGAATTTTCCTGATAACTCACACATGAAACCTGAGATATTCCCTGTCCTCTCATGTGTATCACACACACAGCCACATGTTGTGATAAACACATTACTACCAAGCCTTTTTCCCCCTCACTATCTCTCTATGTAATATATATAGGTATAACCCAAGACTTCCTTTTTACACTCTAAACTGAAATGGCATTGACCCTTACCTTCATTGTAATACACTCACACATGTTTCCCCTCTCACATTTTTCCCTCCTTGCATACCCATATACATGTATAATATTACCTCATACTATGCATATTTGATTCTATAGGTTGTATAGTGGTATGGATATAGAAATGTATGATTTTAGGCTTAATATAGATGTATGGCTTATATACATTGTTGTCCAGTATATTATAGTATATATATGCATATATATGAGTATTATGTTATATAGGTATAGCCTATACATGTCTATTTGTATGCAAAATGTATGTTTGGTGACTTGTATGACTTGAGAAGGTATGTATGCAAGGTAGGCGGGAATGATATGTGATATAGGTAATACAAAATAGGCATGAATAATGTGGTATATAAATATATAAATAAGTTTGATGCTTGTGTATGAAATATGTGTAAATAGTAGGTTTGATAGCTTGTATAGCATTGTGATGCTATGTGAATGCTAGCCTAGGCTTGGTTAGGCCTAGTGAGACTTGTTAGATTTGTTGGGGCTAGGACTTGACTTAGAGTTGACTAGAGTCTTGACTTGAATTGACCCAGAGTTGACCAAGTTTGACTGGGACCTAGTTTGTCCTAGACAGTTGACCAAGTTTGACTTAGAGTTGACTTTGACCTAGAATTGACTTAGAATCATGTAGATTGCATCGTAGGCTTCATTTATCTTATTTTAAACACGTCATAACCCATACTGCTCTATTTAGGACATTGTGACTCCGGTGCAGACATCTGATATTTCATTACTCTTTTCAGAGTATCAGGCGAGTACATTCTCTGATAGTTCTTTCATTTACTTGTCAATTACTGTACTTCAGTTCTAGTTAGCTGTATGTGATTCTCTGTTACAAACACGTATTATTATTTCTGAATCCATGTATGCGACACACATACTTACTTGTCTTATCTCTATTATTCGAATCATCATACGAATCATCATACGAATCACTATTCGAATCACCCTATTCGTATCTTCATATGTTGGTTGGACTTGTATTCGTCTTATGTGTTGGACTACGGATTCATTTGTATTAGACTGGGCGGGAAAATACTGATTAGACATGTAGACATATCCCCCTATTCGAATCACCCCTCTGTGAATTATATTCGAACGATAGCCATCACACACTTCGCGAGTGTGTGGTGTGCCTTATTACCTACAGCCGTTTACATGTCGAACTCGGTATTTTAGAACACACTTGGAGAATTTATTCGAATCATTGTTTGACTACTATTTGAATCACTATTCGTATCACCTTATTCGAATCACTATTCGCATCATCTTATTCGAATCACCTTATTAGAACAATGATTAGAATCACATTCGAATCATCTTGTATTAGACTCACTTTGGGATTACACTCGACTTATATTGTACATCTGAACTCATTATGTTACTCTAGTTCAGCTAGATCTTGTTTTACAGTCTTCATTGCTATGATTCTTCTCTTTTTTAGTTATTTACTTTCCTTGCATTTTATCTATCTTTCTTACCATCACCTGAACATAAACTGCCATATTCATCAATACAACTGTCTATAACTGCTTTATAGTTCTCTGTCATTTACTTGGAATTTCTTGATGAAATGTACTCGTTCCTGTCCTGACTGGACCTGTTGAAAATATTACAGATGATTGTCCTGAGGACATTTGCCCCACTTGCCTTGGAGCAGGAGATGGCTTAGCTACCTATAGCCCCGACACTCAGGAGTGATCGGGAGACTAGCTAGTAGACTTGGTTTAGTTTTCATGTTTTAGAATTTGAATTATAATAACTTGAGATACGAGTTTGTATTTGAGTTTGTTTAAGATATTATTATTTAGTAGTTTATAAAAGTTGTTTTTTTGGTTTTTAGTTATAAACGTCTGTGTTATCCTATCGTGCTTAGACTGTGATTGAGATTTCATTATATCTATACTTGTCCTCCGTTCGGAGTTGAGATATTGACAAGTACATTATATAATTGCGTGAGTTGTTGATTAGATAGTAACCTAGGACAGCGTTCTACCGCCGACACTGCGGCGTAGGCTGGACGTACCCACTTCTCGTGCCCTTACTCTAGGGTGCGGTTCGTGACAGTAGAGGATGATGAGAAGAACAATATAGACAAATAATATTAAAGGAAAAAAAATCAAGGATGAAAAATGCACAAATCTCCACTTTTGAGCAAGTTGTACTTGCCTAATGGTGGTGGTTGAGGAAAATAAATGAAAGAGTGAATGAGGAGAGAGAGTGAGGAAGAGAATATAAATTGGGGTTGGGTTGGCTTAAGAAAACCCTAATATCTAAACATGCTCTAACCATTCCACTAATGACATGCTCAAAGGCTACATGCAGCCATTAATAAATAATAAATAGAACTATGCACATGCTAAATACAGGATACCATGTACATGACTCATGAAAGAATACATATATCGGGATCGGG
Source organism: Iris pallida (assembly GCA_029216955.1). Taxonomy (NCBI): domain Eukaryota; kingdom Viridiplantae; phylum Streptophyta; class Magnoliopsida; order Asparagales; family Iridaceae; genus Iris; species Iris pallida. The sequence continues at coordinate 8,094,735 of JANAVB010024600.1, read as the reverse complement.
GAGTGACAGCTATAGTGGTTGGGGACCCTCTCCAATCGGGATTGTAACCGCCACTTTTGTTCCCATAGCTACACGAGTCACCAGTAGCGCAAAGTATGCTCCCCTCCCCATGTACTAAGTAGAATTAACTAGTCAATTATCCTACAAATTTTCTTCTCGATTCTCAAGTCGTGGACACTAGAGAAT